>JBBIGC010049728.1:0-11448 GCA_037576955.1 Lepidarchus adonis | reverse complement strand
GTGGATTCACCTTTATTATTATATTTACAAAATAACACAGTTTTTGTGTCGGTCGTATCATTTTATTTTGTTGTTTTTATCCACAACACCTTAAAACCATTAAACCGGTCTGTGGCATGAAAAAAGGGACCTCTGCATTAATTGACAAATTATAAAACCTTTTTTAAATTCAATGTTAAAGTATCACCAAACTGTAAGAACTGTAAGATAACTAACAAAATAAACAAAAATAAAATCTATAATTAAAAGTTGAATTAATAAATAACAGGGTTTTTTTTGTCAAGGCCAAACGGAGCCACAACAAGGTGGAGCCGCCGACCCCTGATTTACAAGAGTACAAGACTCAAAAGGAAACTTTCTTTAAGAGCATGTATAAGACCACAGAGCAAAACTCCTAAAACAGCATGTCCCAATCCTGGTCCTAAGAGGAAAAAAACTCTCTAACGCATCATAAAGAACCACAAAGAAGAACCAAGACTCAAAAAGAAAAAAAAACCAAGAATATGAGAGATAAATACTGAAAGGAACTAAAATTCAGAACAAAATTGAAACATTGGAACAAAGGCTCAGAAATAATTTTCAATAAAGAGAAGTGTTTAATGAATCGGTTCTTTTCCTGAGCTTCACTGATACTGATGCGTATCTTCACAGCGTCCGTGTGGGAAGACCAAAGTGCCTTCAACTACGGTAAGTAAACAAGCTTTAATGCCTTAAACCCCAGTTTTATCATGTAGCTCGGTAACGGATCAAAAATCAAACTGTTTTCATTAGATTACGAAACGTTGAGAACCACTGGAGTCATTCTGGCCGCGGTAATGTTTGTGTCCGGGATCCTCATAGCGCTGAGTAAGTTCCTTCACCTGCACTCATCCCTCACTGTGCAGACCATCATTTTCTCATTTTTTCACATGCTCTCACCTTTTAAAAACATTTATTGCATCTCTTTAAAGTGAACTGCTCAAGCTTCACCTGCAAATGTCACATAGATTTGCAGAACGATGGCAAAAGTCTCATTCAACTTGAGAAACTAGGGCACCTTTCGTTTTTTTCACAATTATTATATTATTTTATTATTTTGGATGTATAGAAAAGTAAGAATCATGCTAATAGTAGGTGTCTTTATTAGCTGTTCATTGAATAGATTGTTCCCTCTTTTGATTACAAGCCAAAAATAAATGTGTTTTCACCATTCACGCATCACCGCTAAAAACTAGCTTCAGTCGTCATGCTGGAAAGAGTTTTCAAAAGATTTCTTTTCAGTGAAACAAAATGAGTGTGGCAACAATGTACTATAAATAAGCTGAAAAAATGTACAAAACTCTTATTCTTACTTTGAAAAAGTGGATCAGACAACAGAGCGCTATGATGCTAATTAGCTAACAGGTAGTGAACGTTTATAGCCACCCGTTTAGTTTGCTTCTTTAGGTTTTACTGGAGTTTGAAAGCTAATGGAGCTAACAAGCAAACCTGGCTGAAGACTACACAAGCTGGTTTCCTAGACTCAGTTGATGCCAAGGCTTAGCCTAAAAAACTAGCAAAGCTAGCTGCCCATTGACATTGATATAATGTCCAAAACTCTGCATAAAGTTTTGTAGGCACCAGTGATGGGCCCTACTCTTCTGGTAAGGCTGTTGGAACATTTGCTGTGGAAATTTGATTGCATTCAGCCACAAGATCAATTATGAGTACTAATGTTGTTGAACTAAATGAAATTAGCGTCTGCATACTTTTGGACATCTCCCAAATTCAACCCATCAGTGACATTGCCACTACTTAAAAAAAAAAAATTCTTCTATTTCATTATGTAATCTTGCCTTGAACAGGTAAAAAGTTCAAATGCTCAAAGTCCTCCAAGTAAGACCATGTGCACGAGCGTGAAGCCTGCTCGGTGCATGAGGAATGAGTTGGGAGATATGATGAGGAGACATAAGAAACGAAAGGACTGTTCTCCCAGAAGACTCTCTAGTGCCAAAATAATATCGACTTGTTCAAATGCAGCCCATGGGTTTAAGGCTTGCCAGACTAATGACTTCATCCAGGAACACTGTCTATCCATCTACACAGAGAACACTGTTAGAATTGAAAATTGTTGAGTAAAAACAAGATTATATCATATTACAAATATTACAAATTTATTTATCCAAGAAAATTCACTTGTTTACCTGAAAACTAAAATTCCTGGTGCCTTTTTCTGAGGTATCACCAACAGTTTAAGATCTCTTTAATGGATGGGCAGTGAAAAGTATTGCTGAAATGCAGAGCATGTTATTCCCTCGGGACACAAAATGGCAGACAGCTACCACTCTACAGTGAAGGTATGGCCAAAAATGTCATTTATACAATTTCCCTTTGGCTCAGATGCCAATAAGTGTGATTTTCCACTTACCCCCAATGTAGTTGTTCAGCCAAGAGATGTTTCATGTCAAAATGGTCCCTCTTAAGTTTAAAATCACAGCTGTAAACACCGCGAAACTCTTAACCTGCTTCATTAAGGTGGTGCAGACTTGTGGGTGTGGTTTATTACATAATATGATTACTGTGGGCTATAAAAATGAATAAAAATTAAGTTCCTACCTATAGTGTTTTGTTAATCCTTTTACTACCAAAGTAAGTCACAGTGTGTCCTACACCACATCAACAGTTCTGCTCTGAATGAAACGCTGGACGTGGGTTGAGAAGTTTTGTGAGTTCCTTTACGCAATTGACTTCATTGAGAAACCAAATTTGAAATCCAAAACATGTTTGTCACAAATGACTGCATCTAAGTTGAGTGGGAAACTGCATAAATTCTTCATTTTCTTTGTATTATTAATTGTATTATGATAAAGCTTGAGGCAAGTTATGATTTACCCATGCGTGTACCGCAAAGCTAATGTGTAGCACAGTTCCTGACACTTAACACGTCATGTCTGATTTTAGGAAGGAGGAAATTGTGTAACTTCAACAGTTTCACTACTCATTTTGATGTACCCTCATTAACTAGGTTTCACTATTTCCCCCTAAATCCCCCAAAGTCATCTAGACGGCCATTTTATTTCTCTGTCAGTGCATGTAGTGCGCTAGGTAAGTCCTCTGAGAAGTGAGTGTGAATTTTAAAGGATACAATAGGCTGTTTATAAGCAATATTAACAAAATACTACATGATATTTATTTAATGTGACATAAAAGAAGTGTGGGTTTTATGGAGCTAACTTGCTCACAATTCTGTTATACTGTACATGTTCGCTAATGGCTAGTTAGCAAGCTAATGGCTATACTGCTAGCCATACCACAATAATTGCAGACATAGCTTATAGCCTTTTGAAGAAGCTTATCGCAAAATAAATGTATGTTACATTCTAAGGGTTGAAAATGCCAGAGAATGATACTATCTAACATGATATTATTGTTATATTTTTTTATGGCTAGTTAGGTACAGGGGTCTCTGCACACAGTGACTCTGACTTAGCGTAGAACCGCTCTTCTGTTATCTTGTGGACTGCAAAAGCACTGTTATAGATTAGACATGCATACCAAAATAAAATGTGTTTTCGATTCTAAACTATTATTAAATGAATAAATATTGGTAGTTGCCTGTAGTTAATGAGGGCATGTTAAAAATAGTACTGAAATTGTTCCTTGGCCTAACCGTCACTTTACAGTAGTATTTAAAAATACGAGCACCTCTGGTCTTCTTTGTTTTTTGTTGAATTTCTACATGAAAATAAGCACACACTTAAATTATATTAATTTCTATTTATTAGTTGTGATTTCTGGGGAGGGGGGGGGGGCACAAATACATGCCACATATAGGCATATACCATATCAATATGTTAAATTCAGCAAATAATGTGTGCAGAAGTGTGCTTACTGTAGGGGATGTGAAAATGAACAACAATCAAAAAATCAGGGGTGCGCAAATGATTGCGTATGATATCGCATAATGCTGTGGTACCAGCTGTGATGATGTACTGACGTGAACTATTCTAAAGCTCTTGCTCTGCAGAATGGTTGCGGATCTGCATGCACGTTTTTTAAATGAATGTTTTAGTCAGTTCTGTATGTCTGTTGGGCTTAATTCATCTGCCGTCTTTCTTATTCAGCTCGAGTCCAGTGGAAGGACCTCAGGTGCCAAAGACAGAAGGTAAAGAACTCAGGATCTTTGGTGGAAAATATCATGGTGACACAGTTAGTTTGGGGGTTGGAAGCACAATTTATGTTGGAGTGACGTTAACGACCCAAATCATGATGGCTGCTGGGTGCCCAGGATGCCAGACTAGGACCACCACTGAGGGTGCAACATTATTACCAACAGATCCTTAAAGTTTAGTAAGTTACAAGGTTAATCCTCCATTGATCAGACTCTTCAGGATCAGATCTTGCACTTGGGCTGCAACAATCTTTAAGTGGGTGCTGCCGGGTCAGAGTATTATACATTAGTACCATGACCCAAGGTTCCTCAGCAGATCATTGCCCAGATCATCACACTCCCTCTTCTACTCGTCTACTGTTGCCTTGTGTTATGGTCAACCACCGTTAAGGTGGGGTTACATTTTTATGCTAGTTTTGACAAAATGGTAGATGTGGTTATGTAGCTAAGGAGCATCAGTCTATTACTCTTGGTTAAATACTTAATTACCAAATGTCAGATTGTGTCCAGATTGTATTGATATCGAGTCGTGAAGTAGCTCTGTAACTGGACCCTGTTTAACCTTCTTCTCCCCTCAGTTCCTCCTCAGACCGTATAGAGACGTCCATCTACCAAGGAGGAGCTGGTGCAGAGAAAAGAAAAGCTGACAAACCCACGATATAAGAATGTGAGGGTGAACTGCATGCGATGTCCACTTTTTTTTCTTCTGTTTTTTTTCCTGTAAATTCTTCGTTCGGCCCATATTTCCCGACTGTGCTGGTCTAGCCTTGGGTTATATATTTATATTTACTATTCACTACCACTGAATTTACACTGACTGATCATTTTATAAGCTCCGCCCACCTGCACTACAGCGCGGGTGGTACGAGGACAGGAGCTCCACCCAGTCAGCAGTGGGTCTTTGTTCAGAAACTGGCCGCTGTCAAAGGGCTAGAGGATGGTTAAGGCATTGACTAGGTGGTGCAATATGGTGTTTCCAATAAAGTGGTCAGTGAATGGATCTAGCTTCCTAGTAGTTACTTCATAATAAGGCACTGGCAACGGCCTCTGTAGCATTAAAGACCCCAATTATGTTCACACTAACTGGCAACCAGTCATTTCCAATGGGTGTAGACAATCTGTAGCTGTTATTGTGTGACTGTAAGAAGTATAAGGGAAAATGATGTCACTGTTGAAACAGTCCTTGTTGAAAAATCTATCCACTTTTTAACTGAACGGGGGTTTTCCCCATAAACAGACACTGTTAAATTAATATAACATTTCCAATTAGCCCTCTACAGTGCTTGGCCACTTCCTATTCTCTCCATTTTACCCCAAAATGACTGAAACACACTAGAGGATCACTGCTTATTGAATGTGGCTAAATGCAGCAAAACAGCTTAAATGTGAAAATATTTATTTAGTGTTTATTGCATTTTTTAAAGGTGAAATTTCTTTATTAAATTCATTAGTAGTAGAATTTTTCAATGTTTCTACAGTAAACAGGTTCTGGTTACTGAGCTGATTGGCTGTTGGTGCTCCCTGATATCATGCATGTAACAATATTTAAAAATATCCCAGTTTGGTGTTGTGAAAATGAATAATCTGTACTGAATAAAAAGCATGAGTTTTTATTATAATTTTACACAAAAGCTCAGTCTGACCCTGTTCATTTTGAACTCACTTGGGACGTCCCACTAGCGTCTGATAAGCTCGGAGGGCATCACGGTTTCCCCCGACCAATCAGAGGCTTGCAGCTCTACTCACGGAGCCTATTTATTCGCAAGTGTCGTACAAAACATGGAACATAACATAAACATACAACCTCAGTTCCATATCAGCGCAGTACACGTTCCTGCACAGTTTGGAGCCGTTTGTTTCGTGACCTTTTCAACAACATGGATTTCTATCGTCATTGTTCATTTTCACCTAAAGTTTAATCCAACAGCATCACTTGGAACAGATGTACGACTATGCAAATGATTTCTGCACAAGCAGCGCTTCTACGAGTGGCTCCTCACACTGAAGAGCATGTAGAACGTCAGGACCTCTGGAAGCTTCGCTGCGTTTGGTACCTGCAGGGTTAGTCTTCGTTTGCTGGATTAGGTCTACGTTTAGACTAATGTCATTTCTGAAATGCTGAAACACCACTGGCATTGTGTTTTAGTCTAAGACTAGACTTAATCCTCGGGTTTTAATGACCTGACACTGCTTGGAGTTTAAAATGACACGACTCTTCTCCATCTGTAGATAACTCTGAGTAAACTGTTTAGTGATAGATAATTACAGTGTATTTGTGTTTTTAATATGACGTTTCCACAATTTTGAATGGCGCTTTGTCAAAAACAGATGTCAACAGCTGTAAACAATAATAAAAGGCTCTGAAGTACAGATGTGCTGCAATGTTCTCTTCTAGTTTCAGTGATCTGCATTAAGCTCTTTAGAAAGTCTGAGATGTTTAAGTCAAATGTCAATGTAATAAGAAATACAAACATAACAGCACCTGTGGTGAACAAATACACAAATCTATGGAAGTATTGAGACAAAAAAAGATCTTAAATAAAGATGTAAGGTTTTACCAGATCAGTCAGGACCGTCACTGAATGGGGCAAGTTGCAGAGCTGATTCTCCATTGATCAGATGATCCGGATCAGATCTTCCATTAGTGTTGTACTTGGGCTGCAACAGTGTGTAAGTGGGTACGGTAACATACACGAGGCTTTTTCCCACAATGCAGTGGCTGTTTCTACTGTTCCCTTGTGTTATGATCAGCCACAGTTGAGGAGGGGTTACATTTTTATGCTACTTTTGACAAATATAATAGTTTGTCTACATATACCAATCATTTACTTTTGCTTAAATACTAAATTATTTCAAATATGTAAATTTGTTTTATATTTTCCCAGCAAACCAAGTGTCATGTCCAACTGGTGGTCCGCAAAGGCAAATAAGCATATTTTAATATTTATTAGCAGGTATGAATATGGATGTATAAATAAATTTAAATAAATATATATAATAATAAAATTATATATATATATATATATATATATATATAGAGAGAGAGAGAGAGAGAGATAGATAGATAGATATAAAATATATTGACCAATAGAAAAAATCTGTTTAAAAATCATTTTAAATATAATTTTTAAACCTTTGTAATCTCAATTAAATTCAATTCAATTCTGAATAATCTGAGTAATCTGAAACCTGAGAAATTATGTTTTTTTCCTACTGGATCATGCAACATAACTGGGAAAACATGAGGCCAAAATTCCCTAAAGATATGATTTGTAACAAGTCTTTGTGGTTTAATGTAGAATGTAAGGAGTAAAAAGTCCAGCTTCATCCCAAACACACTTTACTACATTACTGAATGCACTAACGGCTGCGCGCGGTTTTATAGTGAAATACACAAACACAGGTGATCAGACACTTGGTTTTGACGAGCATGAAAATAAAAGAAAAATGGTCGACAGAGGAAAACACAACTTCATCAGCCAATTTTAATGCCGTTGCTGAGATTTGAGACAATTCAGTTGGTCGTTGTATTACACTCATTACAGAAAAAACAGTTTCCAGTGTTGATATGTTGTTCTGATTCTGATTCTCTGAATTCTAATCAGTTCTTATAAACCCACAATCATTTCACGCAGCTGGAAAGGGAAGTGACAGTGTATGGTTTCCCCCTCCCTCATTTGAATTACCAGTTTACTTAAGACATGGTGGTGATTCACCAGTGATAAATCCCTTGGTCATTCCTTCAAAATGTTTTTTTTTTAAAACTTAAGAAAAAAAAAAAAATCACGTACGAAAACACGTTTTTTTTACTACCACATCACAGCCATAAAACATCTGCACCTGTCTGGCGGCTCTACAAGGCGGCGGAGGTGAGATCAGTGAGTATTTGAGAGAGTGAGACCTAGCTTGACATTTCTAGCCCCTCAGATGATTCACACAAGCAGTGACACATGTGCTACTGATTTCCCACACAAGCTCCGCGTCTAGAGCAAAGGTTACACTCTGAGGTCATTCACAGCGACTACACACACA
Organism: Lepidarchus adonis; assembly: GCA_037576955.1. Taxonomy (NCBI): domain Eukaryota; kingdom Metazoa; phylum Chordata; class Actinopteri; order Characiformes; family Lepidarchidae; genus Lepidarchus; species Lepidarchus adonis. Next base: position 3,287 of record JBBIGC010049728.1, on the reverse strand, counting down.
CTGGTGTGTGTTTCCTGATTTCTTATGTGTCTGTCACACTTTCAGATCATCCAACACATTTACATATCAAAGACAACACAAGTAAAAAACGTGTTTTCTAAGTGAAGGATTTTATTATTAAGGGAAAGAAAATCCAAACCTACATGACCCTGTTTGACAAAGTGATTGGCCCCTAAACATAATCACTGCTTGGGCCCTTAACAACAACAACTGCAATCAAGAGAAAACTTTCAGTGAATCTTCTACACTGTGGAGGAATTTTGGCCCAAATGTATTTTTTTGAATCATTGTAGTTCAGACACATTGGAGGGTTTTCACCTTTTTAACGTCACACAGCTTCTCAATAGGATTCAGCTCAGGACTGTGACTAGGCCGCTCCAAAGTCTTCATTTAGTTTTTCTTCAGCCAATCAGAGGTGGACTTGCTGGTGTGTTTTGAATCATTGAACCCAAATTGGTTTCAGTTCGAGGTCATGAACAGAGTTTTGGGTCGACAGCAGAATTCCATTTATCACAGCAAGTCTTTCAGGAAAACAGCCTCAGACCTTCACACTACCACCACCATGTTTAACTGCTGGTATGATGTTCTTTTTCTGAAATGCAGTGTATTTTTCTGAAATACCAGGTGTAATGGGACACACACCTTCCAAAAAGTTAAACTTTTGTCTCGTCAGTCCACAGAGTATTTTCCCAAAAGTCGTGGGGATCATCAACATATTTTCTGGCAAAATTGAGATGAGCCGTTATGTTCTTTTTGCTCAGCAGTGGTTTTGGTCTTGCCACTCTGCCATTGTTGCCCAGTGTCTTTCTCATGGTGGAGTCATGAACACTGACCTTCACTGAGGCAAGTTAGGCCTGAAATTCATTAAATCGCTTTCTCACACAGGGCCATGTAGCTTTGGATTTTTTTCTCCCTTAATAATAAAATCCCTCACTTAAAAATCGCATTTTTACTTGTGTTGTCTTTGACAGATATTTGAATTAGTTTGATGATCTGAAACTAAGTGTGCCAAACAAAATGGCCGAAAAAGGAAGTCATGAGCATACACTGAACATTGAATCTTAGATTGGATAGTTAGGATGACCATGATGATGATAAAAAAGGAAAACAAAATAAATAACCGTGAATATAACACTGATGCAGTGTACAGAAGAACCTTTCTGCAAACCAATATGGTTCATTTTTAAAAATGGCGGGTCAGACGAGCCCAGCCACGCTTGGACATGATTTCACAGAAATCGTTTCTGAAGAACAGGAGTCACAGACTGTAGACGCACTGATTTTATGCATGAGCTGAGTGAAAGAGTCTGTGCCTGAGGAAACCAAAGTACGCGTGAGAAACTGGACAACCCTCTAGGAGAATTTAGAGACGTAAGTGTAGAACACCCTCATAAGAGGATACTGTAGATAAAAACCTGTCCGATCTGAAGATCTGAATTCATTCAGGGGATTACCTTCGAATACGACGGCACCTTCAGAGCAGCAGTCAAATTCCCAACCTCTTCTTTGTGCCCCTTCGTTATGAGCAAAAAGTCTGATGGTTTTATGTGGATAATCACACTTTACTGGTCACTACCAATTTACAGTAGCACTACTTTTATACGGGGCTTCTGATTGGCTGATTAGTGGGTAATTATTAAGTCACAGACACTATAACATCATTCATAATCAATTTTAACATGTTATATCTGACGAATATAAATATGGTGGTGAGTGGCAAGTCATGGTTGCTGCTATTACTTATGAATTATTAAGCATATATATACTGAGCGTAAATGTACTGTTTACTTCACCCCTGTTACATAACACAGGCGTCTTCACAGATAGAAGACACATATGGAGAGATAAAGATATCACCCTAAATAATAAAATGATTTTCTCTTTTGCCCTATTTCACTCTGCTGCTCTGAAAGAGTGTGTGCACTTCGAACGAGTCCCGTAGAATGAACGCAGGAATGTCCCTATGAGAAGTAAAGGGAGATACGGTGGGACTGGACGCAGTCCTGGTCACTCTTGGTCCTGTAAGGATGTAATACGCCGCCGAGAGGAGGCATGTCGCTTCTTCAGGATGAGCTTGAGCTGGAATTCAAACAGACAAGTCTGTCAGGTTCCATTTCTCTATATGAATCGATCTGACCAACATTACGGTATTTCACAGAAACTGCATGAGTCTGGACGAACACTTACAGTAACAGTAACAAAACTGAACAACAATTACTCCAACAATAATCACGCATAAACATTATAAAAGATTTAACATTTATAATCATAGGAAGCAACATTGTTGCAATGCTGTGAATGTTGGAAGTCGACTTTACAGTTTGATAAAGACAAGTGTGAATGAGAACACTAGATTTGTGTGAATCTTAAGATACATTACAACCTATTATGAAAATGTTTTTTGATAAAATAGCGCTTTGCTGTACTATGATATTAGTTAATTTGTTATGAGAATGAGCCCACATGTAGAGCCTATAGATCCACATAGAAAATGCCAAATCCTCTGATTTTTCAGGTTTCTTTAGGTACAGTTTAACTACGCTGGAAACACTTTCACGCTGCCATTTGTCCATAGTGTTACTTTGCTAATACAGCAATAGTTTAGTGAAAAATCTAATTTTGTAGTTTGTGAAAATACTGTCTGAAATGCCTGCATATAGCGTTTAGCATTGAAAAGTTTTAATTTTATATCTCACCGCAGGTCACACTGTGTCCTAAACTACATCCACATGTCGGCATCGCCTTAATAAAGACGTGGACGAGGTTTGAACGAGAGAGAAAGTTATCTGGTGCATGTTATCTGGAAAAGGTTTGGGTGACTATTCAATTCTAGTGTTCGCTAGCAGCATTAGCTTTGTATATCTAGCATTATGCTAATAATAGTGTGATTTTTATGTGCTACTTCTTTAAGACTAATAGTGGGCATTTTTAAATAAACTGATCCTCTTTATTGTAATGATGTGCTAATATCAAACTACCTGCATATTATTAATTATGTCTTAGTGTTCCACCTGGTTTAACACCAGTCTAGTTACTCAAACCCAACTCAGACACACCTGGTTTAACACCAGTCTAGTTACTCAAACCCAACTCAGACACACCTGGTTTAACACCAGTCTAGTTACTCAAACCCAACTCAGACACACCTGGTTTAACACCAGTCTAGTTACTCAAACCCAACTCAGACACACCTGGTTTAACACCAGTCTAGTTACTCAAACCCAACTCAGACACACCTGGTTTAACACCAGTCTAGTTACTCAAACCCAACTCAGACACACCTGGTT
>JBBIGC010049709.1:0-11449 GCA_037576955.1 Lepidarchus adonis | reverse complement strand
CGCCGCCGGCGCCAGCGTGAGCAGACCGGCGCAGGCCAGGGCGAGGGGCAGCCGTCCCGCGTGCTCGCTGCCCACGAGCCGCGCCAGCAGCCAGTCGCCGAGGTGGCAGGAGGCGGGCAGCGCGAGCAGCCAGCCCCGGCCGCTCTCGCGTTCCGCCCGCCGCAGATACAGCGTCAGGAAGAAGTAAGCGCAGCCGATGCTGAACAGCGGACTCGCCGAGTGCCACGCGTCGGCGGCGAACGCCCGCAATGATGATGATGATGATGAAGAAGAAGCCGCCAGCAGCCACGCGGCGGTGAAAGCAGCCAGGGCTCCGGCAGCGCAGGCCGCCCAGGCCCGCAGCGGCTCCGGGACGCCGCACAGGAGGCACGCGTGCGCCAGCAGCCCCGGCTCCCCGTCCTGCCTCAGCGGCGTCACGCAGCCCTTCACGTAGCCGTTCCTCAGGCTCTCAGTGGCGGCGTGCCTGCTCTTCCCCCCGCGCTCCTCCCGCACTGCCATGCTTCTCCTCCTCTGCTCCTCTTTCTGCTTTCTTTCTCCCTTCTTCTCTTTCTTTTCTCTCCCGCTGTATTTAAACTTTGTTCGCGTCGCCACCGAACGGGCGAACGCGCTCCATGCTCCTTCAAACGGGCTCCAGCATTTCGGCGGACGGAGGAAAAGACGGCGGTGTTGTTGTTGTGCTTCTGAGCAGCTTTCTGGGTTTTTTTTTCGCCTCAACGCAAGGCGGAACTCAATGGCGACGCCTAGGGGCCGCGGCGGGCAGCACAGCCTCAGCGTTTCTGCATCTTTCTCACAGGCGCTATATTACACTGCGTCTCAGTCACTGCCTTAATAAAACTGGCTTCTTTTTTACACTTCTGAACAGAATTCCGCCATTTTTACTCCAATAATTTAGTCATTAATGTGTACATCAAATGAATGAGTGTATATAGATGGTGCATTATGACTGATGAAGGTTTTTTAGTGTTAATGACTGCAGCACTAACATATCCTCACATGTTCTGAGGTTTTATAACATTAACACCACTAGATCAGATTCAACTTTATTGTCATTGGACATTATACAGTGAAGGAAATAGTTATTTGACCCCTCACTGATTTTGTAAGATGCCCACTGACAAAATATGAATAGTTTATCATTTTAATGTTACATTTATTTTAATAGTGAGAGACAGAATGTCAAAAAAACATATACATTATATAAAACATATACATTGATTTGCATTTAATTGAGTGAAATAAGTATTTGATTGATATTTGAAAATAAGAGTTTGTATTTGGTGGCAAAACTGTTATTAGCAAGCACAAAACGTTTCTTGTAGTTGATGACCAGGTTTGCGCACATAGAAGGTGGAATTGTGGTCCACTCCTCTTTACAGATCAGCTCTAAATCATTAAGGTTTTGAGGCTTCAACTCCCTTCACAGGTTTTCTATGGGATTAAGGTTCGGAGACTGGCTAGGCCGCTCCATGACCTTAATGTGCTTCTTCTTGAGCCACCAGCTCCTTGCTAATGGTTTTATAGGCTACAATCCAGTCCTTGTTAAAAAAAATTGGAATCCCATTGAACACTGTTCTGTGCCATTTTGTTTTACAGATGAATGAATAAGATATTAATTAGTTACTTTTGCACACACGCGCACACACGCTAAATGGCCAAAATCATGTTTACACCAAACCGTCACATTTGTATGAACTTGTTAAACATACCTTTCCAAAATGATGAGAAATATTATGGTGTTGCTCTCCCTTTGAAGCTATAAGAGTCTCCCCTCTCCTGAGAAGATTTACACATCATTTTGTCTATAGGAATTTGATAAACAACCCCATATTTTTCCTCTTCCACCAACCTTTACTGTTGGCACTGTGCATTAATTTAAGTCTTCTTGTTTAGTAAAGCATTATCATCTACTATGATTGTTTCTTCATGTTTTTCTATCCTTTGACTATATATAAACAATTGCTCAATTTTCTACCTTACTTCACCATGGCTATGACAACATGACATAGAAATGGAATATTTGTGTCAGTATCACTTAAAATTGGTCTGGATGTAGGTTTAATAAAATTTAACTTTGTGCTACTGTTTCCATCTCAAATAATGCAGACACAGGCAAGCTGGAGATCATCCAGGAACTGGATGGAAGACCAGCACGTAACACCATTGGGAGGGCAAAGCCGACTTCGTAGTGCCAGGCTTATACAACATCTTCCCTAGAAATATTTTGGTGCAAACTTGGCTGAGTTGAATGAAATTTTCAGGAATGTGTTTCGGAACAACTGGTACTCATGTATCTATCAGTGTAGGTCCTGCTATGACCAACAAACTAACGTTTGAGATGGACTGCGTGAATCTCACTTGCTACAGGGACCAGTCCTTCAAGTCTGCTGTTTCCTGATACCACTGGCCTTGTGAAGGAGCATCATTCAGACCTCAGCCTCTAACATAATCAACCAAATATGACATGGCTGAGCGTGAATCTGCAGAAAGGTGGATCTTCAGAAGGAGGGTTGGAGACCACTGGTTTGCATCAACACTGAATGGTATATGAATGCTCTACTACTCAGCAGCTCGTCACCTCTGGTGCTTGTGACTGTTACATGTAGACAGTTTTATTTACCATGCAGATTTACCACCATGCTCATACCACAGGTCAAGTGTACACTCTACCCAGCACTATCTTTGTAGGGCAACCAGTGTGCTTCAAACACCCAGCCAGACTCGTATAATTACCAACAACTCAACCAATCAGACCATAAGTCTGCTCTGTAAGGATAGTAAGGCCACATGGTACGCATGGCAGGGCATCCAAGCCATCACCAACCACAGCACATCTCCACCTGCATGTGATGGTGAGACTTTTTTACTTCCAGATGCACTGTATCCCTCTTATAAGGTCTGAAAAATATATTGCTGTGTCAAGACTTAGTTCAGATTAGCTCTCACTCCCCTCATGAACACTTCGTGTACCACACTGTCTGCAGTAAATGAAGCTGTCGATCAGGCACAGCGAAGTCTGTGGAGGTGTGATTGAGGGGAACAGTGGCCAATCATGAGCGAGAAAGCCAATACCCTTAGTTTCCACCCCAAATGGTCAAAAGCCAGATCAACACAAGGAGAAGTATTCTTCGTTTGTGCAGAAATGCCCTTAGTTTCTAGCAGAAATACTCTTTGCGTGAACATAAACACTCTTTCTCGCCAGCAGAAAATATTTCTCTGTGAGCAAAAATGAGTAGAATATATATATTTATTTGGCATGCACAACTTTTGACACAAATCTAACATCATAGACCTCTGAGAGACAAATCAAGAGCCCCGTCATATTCACACCATATTTTACACAGAGGCCCGACAGGGCTATGTGTTCAGCCCTCTGCTGTTCACGTTGCTGACTCATGACAGTGCAGCAATATACATCTTATACCACATCATGAAGTTTGCTGATAAGGTTTCCTGTAAGGGGTTTGATCTAGGGCTGCAACAATGACTCAATTAAACAAATATATATATATATATTTTTAAATATTGATTAGGTGGGTTTATATTGCTTGGTGTTGTGTCATAGAACTTATTATGTTAAGGAAAAATTATTTGAAGCAAGGTCGACATGGTAGAGGCAGAAAAAACCCTCACAAAACTCTTTTTTATGGAATTTGTTGTTTATCTTATTGATCAATTAACTGAAGAGATCTCATCTTGACCTCCACAGTTTCCCTGATCTGCCATCTCTTAATTACATTTCTCATGGTGGAAACTGCAAGCTGACAACACTTTACTATCTTCTTGTAGCATCTCCTGCATTGTGGGCATCTTACACAGCTGCTTAGAGGAACCCATGGTTGTTGAGTGTCCACAAGTGTGTGCACAAGGTTTGAAGAGACAGAGTATTTGTAAAGTTTTGAAATTGGCACCAACTGACATTTACTAATGACATTTACTAATGACTGCTGTTGTCATGCATCAGATCTAATCAGCTGGTTAAGATCTGAAACCATGTAAAAAGAATCTGAGAATTTGGAACTCTTAGGGTGCCCACAGTGCCATAATAATGTTTTTTTGTTTGTTTGTTTTTTTGATTTATGACTTGACAAGTAAGTATCAATGTTTTCTATATAAATATTGTGTATTTTTTCCTTGTCCTAGAGAGACGATGAAATCACCAAAATCTGTTATTTATCAAGTGGTACCCAAACTTGTACATCAGATTGTTTGACTGTTGGACAATATTTTGTTCACAATTATTTAATATCATCATTACACCCATGTACAAGAGGCCTGAAGGTGCTTTGGCAACATACTGTGACAAATTTCTGCTTTAAAAATTCGCAGAGGGAAAGGATAGTCACTTGATACAAGAGTTTAGCTCACGAATACAGGACGAGCCTGTTTCCGGTTTATTTTTACCAACCCTGAAAAGAGCTCTGGTGCGCCCTCTGCAGGACAGTTTGCACTTAGCACTCAATCCCACATGTGAGTGGATGACTAGGCTCACCATCTTTCAGAATGACCAACACGATATCTACCTCCAACGCACACATTAACAGATAATATTTCACCAGAACACAATAACATAATTTCAACCTCTCCGTAACACATAAACCCCTTAGAGAACCAACCTTATCTGCTCCCATGATCCCCCGCGGCAGCCCACCTGATACAATACTAACATAAAATAAATTATGGTACACATCTGTCAAAGACACTTTGTCAGGCTGTTATGAACACAGACATTTCAAACGTGTTTTTACATTGTTCTTTGTAGTTTTGCAGTGCTAGCTCCAAGAGAACTGTTCCATTTTCATGCAGGTGCATTAAGTGTGTCCTTGCTGCCAGTCAGTTTCAGTCTTTGCATTGTGTTCAAGTGCAAATGTTTACAGTAGACAAGAGGCGGCTGTGAGCTGAGGCAAAGCACCAATCACATGGCCCTAGTTAGTGTTAGCCTTCTTCATCTTCATTGTGTCTGGGCTCTGGAGGCAAGAGAGGTGAAAAACAGGCTTGATCTCGGGAAAGATGTAAAATATAGCAGACATGACAATAACGATAAAAACAGTAATAATAATACAACTCTGACACAAAACTTTTTAAATATAATGTTAATCTGGGATTTTCATTGTTACTGCATTTGTTCTGGCAGTGAGAATACTTATTACTATATATATTCTGTAGTTATACAGTGATCCAATCCAACAAATGCATCTACAAGTACAGGAAAGCCTGATTACCTATACAACTGAAACTTACACGCTATTCAAATTTGTACCAAATGATATTATTTTAACGTGTCCTTGTGTTTATTAGGAGATATTTCACTAACATGAACCAAAGGAAACGTGGCTCAGTAGCTTCATGTGGATCTTAGGAACATGACTGGTAATAATAATAATAATAATAATAATAATAATAATAATAATAATAATACACAGATGCCACATTGACTGTTGTTCTGAGTTGCAGCGATGTGTCTCTGCATTCACCATACTGAGCGAGAGCGGATAATAAACAAATACATATCTATTGTGTTATGATTAATTTACTTAATTAAATTGGCTGTAACTTGCTTATCACTTAACCAATTTTCATGCACTAGATTTTAGGTGTGGTGCACAGTATCCTTCTTTTCTCTTTTCCTAATTTACCTTATTTGTATTTCTTGTGTTAAATGTAGTTCAATAGTGTGTAGTGCTGATGTGAAGTTTTTAGAATCCCCATCCAATATTATGGCGGCACTGGTTCACATTGAGAATAAGCAAACGCTCATGTTCCTTCTCGCTTTCCGTAGTATTGATGTGGCTGAGCTGAGTAGCTTCCACGTCATTCGGATCCTGAACCACATCGGACTCAGAAAAGAAAAGGGCAGAACGGAGGAGAGCACAAACTCGCCATAAAGGTACTAAAGAGACCCATACTACTCTGACCATTTATTAAATACGTGAAGCGATTGTGGTATCGTTTTATTTTATGCGCATGTGGTGCTATGCTTGCTGACTTGGGCGTTAGGCATCCACGTAGGCAGCAGGCTAGTCAGGCTAAGCTAACAAACAGAATCGTGCTTTCGACAATTGGTTAAACCTATGTCGAGTGCTATTTTGCAACACATTGTCGGTAACAGCACAAAAATATGTTATTAGGAATTGAGCTAAAGTCTGTAATGTTTAAAGTCTTCTAATTCGTTTTCTTGGCGTTAGCAAGATAGCTAGTTCTGTCAGTGACTAGCCGGCTAACTTGTCAAAATCTCCCAGAACTTAATTTTTACATTTTGCCATAGTTTAACTGTTTAATTTGGTGACAGACTACGAAGTCACGTTTAATTATCTGTATGTTGAATATTTGAGATGCAGTTCAATTCTTGTTGCTTTTATTTAACCAGGGAAAATCATATTGCGAATGTTCTCCTAAACAGATGAGCCCTGGCCAACAAAGCAGCACAAAACAAATCTACAATGCAACAGACATCAGCGATGTCATGATATAAACAAAACCATCAGAAACAAGAAAAAGCAGATGTATTAACTTTGAACTAACAAGTGATAAAATAACCAGTTTAACATTTTCTGTAGTTCATTCTATGAATCTGTGGCACTATAACTTAACTAAAAGTGGTCTTACCAAACTCTTGATTCATTTGAGTAACATAAAATAGAACATACCTACTTGTTCGTAAGTTAGGGTTAGGACTTTGCCCCTGAGATCAGAAGGTTGCAGGTTCAAGTCCCAGCCCGGGCACCACTGAGGAACCCTTGAGCAAGGTACCATCCCCACGCTGTTGATAGCTGCCCATTGACAAATTTCGTTGTGGTGACTGTGTGCAGTGGTGTATTCACAATGATTGGAAATCACTAATCAACCAGTGCTAGTATCTTCTCATATACAAGGTAGGCCAATGTAGCTCAGCACATGAAAGACCTAGTGACATGTCTTAACACCTTTATTTTCTGTTGTAGCCAGTATGTTTTGTGCCTTCTCATAGCTTGTCCCCCTTCTTTCAGAACATCACGCACCGATAATCACTGTCTGGTGTCTCCGACAGGGACGAGGATCTGCCTGGCACCATGACCGCTGCGGAGAATGTGTGTTATACCCTCATCAATGTACCGAATGACTCAGAACCCCCATCCGAAGTCAGCCTTAAAACTGATTTAGGTAACCCTATATTGAGCATGGTGCTCTAGATTTTCCTTTACATGTATTTTTATTGTTTGACAGTTTCAACCAATATAGTTGGATGTTAAGTAATTAAATGCTTTTAATTCTGTTGCAAATCCAGAAAAGGGGGAAATAAAAGCCAAGACAGAGGCATTGAAGAAGGTGATCATCATGATCCTGAATGGCGAAAAGCTTCCAGGTCTTTTGATGACCATCATCCGCTTTGTGCTCCCTCTTCAAGACCACACCATCAAAAAGTTACTCCTGGTCTTTTGGGAGATTGTGCCCAAAACGACTCCTGATGGCAAGTTATTGCAGGAGATGATTCTGGTTTGTGATGCCTACAGGAAGGTAACTATCTATCTTTTATGTTGCAATAAATCTTCTTGGGACTGATGTTCCCGTAGCAACAGAATATCTAAGAATATTGATTTGTTTTGCACAGGACCTGCAGCATCCCAATGAGTTCATCCGTGGCTCCACTCTGCGTTTTCTGTGTAAGTTGAAGGAGTCTGAGCTGCTGGAGCCGCTGATGCCAGCCATTCGTGCTTGCCTGGAGCACCGGCACAGCTATGTGCGGCGCAATGCTGTCCTTGCTATCTACACTATCTACAGGTGGGTGATGGGTGATTGATGCAGTACATGGCAGTTTGATGCTTTGTTTATTACCAGGGTAAATGTTTTTGCATAGAGTCTTTTACTCATTTAATGCATTAACATCATTGATCTGAACAATGGTCATTTAAATACCATTCGTTTTGGGCCAGTGGTGGCCTAGTGTTTAAGACATTGCCTTTTGGATCTGAAGGTGTTTGGTTTAAGTCCCAGCCCAGGCACCGCTGAGGTACCCTTGAGGAAGGTACCGTCTCACCACACCTCTCCCCGGGCCCTGTTTGCCCCGTTTGTACATGTGTGTTGGGTTAAATTGTGGGATTGAATGACACATTTTCATTTTCGCTTAAATTTGTCCCATACCATTGTTATTTTCTCTCTCTCTTTTGCAGGAACTTTGAGAATTTGATTCCAGATGCTCCAGAGTTGATCCATGATTTTCTTGTAAATGAAAAAGACGCAAGCTGCAAGAGAAATGCCTTCATGATGCTGATTCATGCTGACCAGGTATGTAGCATTGCATTTAGAAAAAAAAAAACGCACTTTGTATGTTCAGATCTAGTTTGTGTCTTAGAATATTCTGATTCTGTCATTTCTTTTAGGATAGAGCCCTTGACTACCTAAGCACCTGCATTGATCAAGTGCACACTTTTGGAGACATTCTGCAGCTTGTTATTGTTGAACTGATCTACAAGGTGTGATGCGTAACTCTCTTTGTACTTACATAAGCTGTGTTGTCTTCATATCAAAAAATCCTGGTTTGAATCATATTGTAAGTGCAGTCCTAACATTTACATTTGCACTCATAATGGAAAGGTCTGTCATGCAAACCCCTCTGAGCGAGCACGTTTCATCCGGTGCATTTACAACTTGCTGCAGTCCTCCAGCCCAGCTGTAAAGTATGAGGCAGCAGGCACACTGGTCACCCTTTCTAGTGCACCCACTGCCATTAAGGTACTGTATGCTTCCTCTAACATATGCAATGATCATTAATTTGTCTGACATTTGTCCCAGTTACACTGTTCCTGTTTGTATTTCAGGCGGCTGCTCAGTGTTACATCGATCTGATCATTAAAGAGAGCGACAACAATGTCAAGCTCATTGTCCTGGACAGGCTGATTGAGCTGAAAGAACATCCTACTCACGAGCGTGTTCTGCAGGTAAAGACAAATTCTGCATTGTATCCTACATCCTATTGGTCACATAAAACGGGGAGATAACCAAATTCTCTGTTTCAATATCAGGATCTGGTAATGGACATCCTGAGAGTTCTGACGACCCCTGATCTTGAGGTCCGGAAGAAGACACTGCAGCTGGCCCTGGACCTGGTATCATCTCGTAACGTGGAAGAGGTCAGTCACATTGTGTTGGTGAATTTGCTTTCCGCATTTACAGGCTTTTCATGATAAAGGTGGATATTTCCAAGGTAGTTGTCTTTAATTTTTGTTCTTCAGTGTTGTAATAATATTTTAAATGGCCTTTAGTAAAGAAGCACTTTTTTGACAGCTGGTTATAGTGCTTAAGAAGGAAGTAATCAAGACCAATAATGTGACCGAGCATGAGGACACAGACAAATACAGACAGCTTCTGGTGCGTACTCTTCACTCCTGCAGTGTACGCTTCCCCGATATGGCTGCCAACGTCATTCCAGTGGTGAGTATCAACCTTGACCTTCTAAAGTAAAGTCCATAAGTGCCATCACTGATGAATGAAAGATTTAGCATGTAATGACATGTTTCCACAATTAAATGTGATTAAATACTAAGATTTGAGGAAGAAACAAAGTATAGTCCACTCATAAAAGCAAGAAGCCAGAGGCTCACCAATGGCTACCACAGCAGGAATGTTGAGTTTCAGACGTATGCAGTAATAATGGCCTTACACTGCATTTAGCCAACAAAATAACAAATTAAAAAATTATGGTTCTAAGTAGAGATGTCCCAATACCATCTTTATGGATACATCAGCTTTGGCTTCGTGTAGATACTAATGTTGGTCAATACTTGGTTTTACTCTTTAGCAAATAAATAATACAACTTTATATATGTTTGCTCATTAAGGTCAGTTAGTAAAATTGACTGTCAAACAATCACACACAGTGCACGACAACAAAATGTGCATTTAGCCCATCCACACATGGAGTGGCTACACTATTTTACCAAAAGTGTTTGCTTAAGTGACGTCCCATTCTTAATCCATAGGGTTTAATATGATGTTGGTGCTCCCTTTGCAGCAATTAAATATTGTACTTTTCTGGACAAGCTTTCCACAAGGTTCAGGAGAGTGAGAATTTTTGATCATTCTTCCAGAAGCACATTGAGGTCAGACACTGATGTTTGACTTAATGATCTGGCTCACAGTCTCCACAGTCAATTCATCCCAAAGGTGTTCTGTCCAGTTGAGATGAGAATCGTCAGTTTTTCCGCACCAAACTTAATGTCTCCATGTCTTTGTCATAAAGAGTCATGTTGGAACAGGAAGGGTCCATCCCCAAACTGTTTCCACAAAGTTGGAAGCATGAAATTGTCCAAAATCTCTTGATGCTGAAGCATTCAGAGTTCCTTTCACTGGAACTAAGGGGCCAAGCCCAGCTCCTGAAAAACAACCCACACCATTATCCCCCCTCCACCAAACTTTACACTTGTCACAATACAGTCAGACAAGTACCGTTCTCCTGCCAACCCCCAAACCCAGACTCGTCCATTAGATTGCCATATTTGTCACTCTAGAGAATGTGTCTCCACAGCTCGATAGTCCAGTGGCAGTGCTTTACACCACTGCATTTAACACTGGGTGATACAGCTGCTCAGCCATGGAACCCCATTCCATGAAGCTCTCTACACACTGTTCTTGAGCTAATCTGAACGCCATATTAAGTTTGGAGGTCTGTAGCGATTGACTGCAGAAAGTCTGCAACCTCTGTGCACTATGCGCCTCAGCATCCGCTGACCCACTGTCATTTTCTGTGGCTAAACACTTTGTGGCTCAGTTGCTGTTGTTCCCAATCACTTACACTTTGTTATAAAACCACTGACAGTCGACTGGAATATTTAGAGAGGAAATGTCACTGTAACGCTTCACTTAAAGATTTTACTCTAAGTGAAATGTTATCTGTTCGTATATGACCATAGCTGTTCAGTGGTGGAAAACATGGAATGCCACACATAATTCTGTGGTGTGATGAGTGTATTAGTATTTTCATTGAAGCAAAGAAAACAATATTTACATACAGAGGGTGTGTGAGGTGAGGTGCAAGAATCCAGTGTGTTTGGTTGGGTTGGTTGTTTTGAATGAGTTGAGTTGGGTCGTCCTACAGGCTGAGTTGCTGGTCGGAGTAGTTCCAGTTGGAAAGAGACATAAATTGAAACCCAGAACAAAAACGCTCCTGTACACATAATGCATAGAGTAACTATAAAGTATAAGTGCTGTACAAGAAAACAAGCATAGTAGTGTATTTGCATGAGAAGCAGACATGCAGGTCTCTCATAAGGGTAAAGCCTGGCAATAGTTCCTCCTGCTACTACTTCTTCTATTGCTTTTAAGCACACAAGGCACTAGAGCACTGATCGCGCCCTTTTTTCTTTCTTTTTCTGTCCGAACCCGACTGGAGTTTTAATGTTCAGCTGAAACAGCCGCTGCTAAGTGATTATAATGATCCTCTCTTTAAACAAACTAACAAGTAAACTTTCCTTCATAT
>JBBIGC010049688.1:0-11449 GCA_037576955.1 Lepidarchus adonis | reverse complement strand
TAGAGTAGAGGAGAGTAGACTAGAGTACAGTAGACTAGAGTAGAATAGAATAGAATAGAATAGAGTAGAGTAGACTAGTGTAGAGTAGTGTAGAGTAGAGTAGACTAGTGTAGAGTAGAGTAGAATAGAATAGAATAGAACAGAATAGAATAGAATAGAATAGAATAGACTAGAGTAGAGTAGAGTAGAGTAGAGTAGAATGGATCTGCATGGTCACTGCTGCAGGAACGACAGTTAAGCAGCTCTCAGTAAAGCAGCATAAAAGAAAGTGTTTCACATTTAAAAGGAAAAGTTTTAGTTCACTTCGTCCCTCTCGACCAGAGCAGATTCACATACTTTGCCACTCACAGATGTTATTTGTTTTTTGTTTTGTTTTTATATTACTTCATAAAAAACAATATTTGTTTTGTTTGTTTAATTACATCTATTTTGGGACTTTGGGTTACATTCTTATTAAAATATAGAAACATTTTAACTTTCAAGAAGCACTGTGGGGATTTCATTACAATTGCTTATGTATATTGAGCAGCAAGTGAACAGTCTTGTAATTGATGCACTGGGAGCAAGAAGAATGGGCAAGCAGCAGGACCCCAGAACCCAGGACCTTCCTGCTGTCAGGTGACAGCCCTGATCACTTCCCCAGCACGCTGCCCAGCTATATCCAGCATATGCATATGAAACATATGAAATACATGATTCATGGTCCATGGTTTGTGGTAGTTGAACTAGCTCGGGACAGGTTAAGGGCCCAATGAAGGATGTACACCAGTAGTGCCAGTTCACAGGTTCACATTAACTTCCTGTCAATTAGGTCATGTTAATACTAATGTATTTCCATTATATTGCATGGCATACTGGATTTTCTTTAGCAATATGAGCACAATACAGCATTTTGTACCATATGTTGCCACCATATTTCATATCCAAATGTATCTTATTCAACCTGAAGTTAATAAAGGCCAGTGTAAGGCAGATTAACTGTTCCCATTGCATTTTACAAATCGACATCAGCCTTCGTGCTCAGTCTAGTCATTTCTATGACTGCTACTTTGTAATTTCCGCTCAATCAGAAGAGAGAAACGCTCTCTCACACACACACACACATTCAATAATCCATTTGAGTGTGATGCGAGGGCGAGATCTAGGTGTAATTGAGGTATAATCTGTAAGGCATCTCCAGCAGGACACTGTGCAAATGGAGACTCAAGTCAGGAAGAAAAATGGAACTTCTCTCTTCTCATTGCGAATGTGCCCTTTTCACCACTCTATAATCCCGAGGAAAGGCTGTTTTTTTCTCTCTCACTCTCTCCTGCAGGACTGATGGCCGTGCACTTTAGAGTCACTACCAATCTCAGCACCCCTTCAATCACGCAGTAAGGGCTGGCTTTTACGCCGAACATTAAAATGTCACTTCCTGGGTCTTCTTTAGAAGGACCGAAGCACAGCCCAGCTCGTTTAGCCCTCTCTCGCTCTCTTTCTCTCTTTCACACACACACCTCATGTAAGCCCAAGCGGGTGTGAAGCAATGAGAAAGAAGTACGTGGTTGAATTCAGCACAAAATTACATGTTTATATTAGAGTTCCACTGTATAATTCCAGAGTATGACTGTGTTGTATGTGATGAAGACTCGATTACTAACTGCGGTAACTCTTTACTGAAGGAGAGCATTCATAAGGTGACATGACATAAACCTGCCAACTGAGAATCACCCACCATTCAGATATCTGTTCAACAGCTGTCCTGTGGTCTGAAAACAATGATGAATGGGAGGTATGGAGGCTGATAAACTGCAAAAACAGATGGGCTACAGTTTGTAATTGCACATCTAGAGATGGGTGACCAATTAAATGGGGAAAAAATGAATAAATTAGTGGAAAATGCATAAATGCAGATGTTACAGGTGTTCTATGTGCTACAATTCATCAATAAATGCTCTGTGGCATGTACATTATTGAGCAGGGGCAAGAACTTCAGACTGCTCAATTGGCAGAAACAGTGATTAAAGTGACATAAGTGTTTAGATCTATGAAACAGAGATCAGTAAACAGGGTAAGAAATTATGATTTAATGTACATTAGTTTGATGTGGAGCAAAACAGAAGAGCAATGATTACAGGGCCTAAACAGATTGGTCAGTGGTGTAAAAACCACAGGCCATTGGGTGCCCAATTCCTGTCCTGGTGGGCCATTGGCTAACACAGTTTGTTGGTTTCCCTGATCAAACACACTCATTGGGAACCTGGGAAATAAACCCTCAGGACTGGACACCCCTGGTCATCCATCACCATATTCTCCAGATGTGGATGAATGCTTATGAATGGCATAGACCAAGAGCACTGTTTCAGCCCACTCTTACTCTATTAGGGCCAGATCAATCCATAGGCATCGCCTTTATCCTGAGACGACAATGGTCCCATCCAAAAGGCATGAGGTGTCATATATTAGAGTTTTCACCACAACTCAACCCAGCTGAGATTTTGGCGAGAGCCTCCTCCACTTTCCTCATCAGAAGAACAACTTCTCAAAGGATGGTGCTCTATCTTTCAGTTCCAAAAACTTACAGAGGTTGGACTATGTATGGTGCGTTGGACAGCACATTCCAACACCATCATCAAAAGATCATCTTGAAGGGTGGTGCTCCCACTCCAGTGCAGTTCTGAAGATTCGTAAATCAATTTCAAGGCACTGACGCCATTCTAGAGGTGCAGCATCTTATTACATTTTCCTTTATGTCACCCATCTGTATATAGTGACCTATAAGACAGATGAACCAGCCAGTTTGAACGAGGTATCTATTTGTAATAAGGTGCACAGTGAGTGCAGCTACAGTAGCCCAGAGTATAGTTTGCTGCTTGTATTTACTTATTAAGGTAGAGTTTGCCTATAGATCAAACGTGCTGCAGTCGCACACAGAAAGCCAAACATCGATACACACATCTCCAAAGGCTGCTTCTGATCTATAGAGCAAGATTCAGGCAAGTGCAATGACTTTCATGATTAGTCCCTGAGGACAGACACATACACACACACACAAATACACAGCTAAATCAGTCGCATTGCTTTAAATCATTCTTTTCCTCAAGCCCCCATTCTGCAACTAATAATGTAAAGCTTTCATTATGCACAAAGCTGCGAATCAATGGCAACAATTAATTACTTGACAAATGCACTTCCGTTGCCCACAGACATCATCTCAGCATCTCTTCCCCTTCATAAGTTATGCTGATGATAATAAATGGAGACTCATCAGTCAAGCCTGGGCCTAACTCAAAGAACGGCTCCTATTTCCCCAGGGCAGCGAACAGGGAAGATCTATAGCAAAGACACAGTAAATAATGGATAGGACACGGACAAACATGAAGTCTCCGTGGATAAACAACTTCGATTATCTTTCATCCTAACGCATTTCGGTAGAGGTGTTGTGACCGCCAGCGGAAGCAGGGGCTTTGATGTGTCGAATATTAACAGGACAATCACAAGCCGCAGATAAGTTCAGGTTGGCTTTGTGGATACACCTTCAGATAAGGGCTTCAATCAGAGACAAGCACGAAGACAAACTTTTGCTACCCTCATTCTCACTGATGACAAACAAGCCAGACCACCAGAGTCTGTTAAACAACTCAGGGATACTGTCAGTCATTTGTGCACCTGAAATTGCCAGTGTGGGCTTTGGTTCAGGGGCTCGAAGAATGAAATTAGTCACGATGTCACGTTTAGGGTTTGGGTGTAGGAAGTAAACGCAGGTTGCATGTGGAAAATACTGTAGCGTAACACGTAGACATAGAAACAAACCAAAAATTTTATAGATACTGTAACAAACTCTAAAAAGCACTCACTGACTGAGACAAAGGGATCTGAATACTGAGACAAAACTAGGAACACCTGGGGAAGGGCAGGACAGAACTAGAACACGTGACAGATGAAACACCTAACAAGACACATGCCAGGCAAGACCAGAAAAAAATAAAACAAAACCACATGGCGAGGACATTGTTTCAGTGACCCCTCTAGTACTTGGTGTGAAGTCCTTAAGCAGCATAGTCTGTAAAACATTCATTTATTTATTAATGTATTTATTTGGCTTGAAGAGTTTCAAAGTTTCTCACCCATACTTTTGTAGAAGCTAAAGACACCAAATTTGGCATGAATGTCTGAGACATAGTGAAGAAGAGTGCTGTTGTTTTTCAAAATGAAATTCCAAACTATTCCTGAGTTATCAGTGTTTTAACAAGCAATTTTTCCCATTCACTTTAATGAGGCTCTGCTCACAAACACAAACCTGCTGGCTGGTTCCAGGTATCAAACCCATGAACCTTTGGTCACAAACCCATTGGGTAACTTTACTATAAGTTAGTGTTCATAAACTGCCATAAAAACAGCCTGCTAAATTCTAGGAGAGGTTGATAAATCGACATGTATACATTCGTTTTTCCTTTTTTTTTTTTTACAAACTTAAGTAGACCTCAGGGAAATGAAATAAAATACAAGAAAAATGTAGGATACGGCCACGTTAAATCAAAGTGTAATTTGTGTAATGTGTATCTCAGACCATAGTAGCAAACAGAATTCATATGCCTTATTAATTCATATTTCCCTCTGATTTATGGTAAATATTCCCTGAGGGGAAAACCAGTGCTGTGAAAAAAGGTCAGTTGGTTGGAGTAATGCTAGTCTTCACGCTCCACGCAGTCCAGTGGCTGGGGTTCACCCCCAAGAGTTTAGCTGCATTTGAGCTGTGCTCATGCTTGCAAATATCCAGGATAAATAGCCAGAATATATTTTCCATACT
The DNA here is from genome assembly GCA_037576955.1 of Lepidarchus adonis. Taxonomy (NCBI): domain Eukaryota; kingdom Metazoa; phylum Chordata; class Actinopteri; order Characiformes; family Lepidarchidae; genus Lepidarchus; species Lepidarchus adonis. The sequence goes on along the minus strand of JBBIGC010049688.1, from coordinate 6,660 downwards.
GTGAACTCGACGCTAATGTGGTGCATCAGAGATAAAGAGCCTGAAGCAAAGGCGCAGAGGCATTCCTCACGTTTTTTTACCTCCTGCAAATAGTCCCCGCACTTGTGGAAGTGATTTTCGACCGAAGGCCCCGTTTTAAAGACTGTACCTTTAAAGCAGAGCACATATACTCTGTAATATGGAACAATGATGATGAGTTATTAAGAGCAGAAGTCAAAAGTCCAGATTTTCTGGGAATTCACTGACATTTCCAAACTGTAATTGAGAATTACCACACCAGATTACTTCTCCATAAGAAGCAGTGAAATGGCAGAACTATTATACTTACTTGGGCAATCTAATCCTATGAAAAATGGGCCATCGTGTAGGTCCAATCAGAAAAAAGTTGCCCTTTGACCCATAAGCGGTAAAGCCGGAAAGCCGTGTGCTGTGGCTGAGTGAGTCCTCGTGTAGGAGTCGCACATAGGGTGCACTTTCATGCTACATTACTATTTATCTCGCAGGAGAACACACAAAGAGGCTTCAGAGAGCTCCGGCATTGACACTCGCTTTTAAAGCAGCCTTAAATAAATCCCACTCCTCAGCGCTGCGCTTGTTTCTGGAGGCAGGTGGCTCTTTCTGCGTATGCTTGCACATCTTCCTCCACAAACAAACACTTCATCTGTCTCTGAGCTTCAAAGTTCTCTGCGGAGAACAGAGGGAGGCGACGCGCAGTTCAAAGAGCGGAGGATGAGGACGCATAGGGCTGTATGCCAGACGAACAATTACACACACACATAATACAGCCACTGGGACCTAGAGGTGCACACACACACACACACTTGTTTTTATCAGAAAATGGGGTTATACATGTATAATTCTATATATACTGTATATGTTTAAAAGATCATCTTTTCAAAATATCAAAGAAAATCATTTTAAGCAAAGTAAAGGCATTGTATAAATCAAATCATTGCGATGAGTGGCCCCCATCCCACCATTGGGTCAAAAAAATATTATGTTGGTGGGACCCTGTGATTTATATTTGTAATTTTATTTCTTTTTACTAAAATTGTTATTATTTCCATTCTAAAGAAGATGGAGATGGATAAGAAGGTCTGGCTTGAAATCTACCATCCCAAAGGTGTTCAGCTTCAGGGCACTGTTCTCAGGCCACAGGAGTTCCTCCACATGTCCCATGAAGTTCTTGTCATGGACATTGCTCGGGGGCACTGTCATGCTGGAACAGGAAGGGCCTTTCCCAGACTGTTGGCACATATGAAGCATAGAATTGTCTAAAATGTCTTTGCCTGCTGTGGCTTTAACATTTTTCCTTCCTAGCTCATGGACCTAGCCAAACCCTGAACACCAAGCCCTTAGGCAGGACCATTTTGTGAGGTTACTTATTTTCAGGGGCTTTTGAGGCTTTAGTGTCAGAGCATTTGTCTTTAAAATGTTCATAAACAAGTATAGATACACACACACACTGTGCCAGAGACACCTAGCCCATGCATATGCATGTACCCCATCAGGAAAAACACAGCCACTGCAACATACCCGTCAGAAAGACATGAAACAGAGTGACGGAGGAGGAAAAATAGAATGCACGGTGACAGACAATCAGAATCATACCAACACAATTATACTCAGAGGCTTGTCATGTCTTCCCAGCGCTAAACAGGAGGATTACAATGCATTCTAATCCCGAACAGGCCCACGTTCTGCTTCAGCACATTTTCTAATCATTGTGTCAATCATATCAAAGTAAGATAAGAGGTGTCTTTAATCTGATTTGGAGAAAACCTCTCTGAGTAATTGAAGGGTGTTTCCCCACAATTGCACCACTGGATTACAACCAATTCCCCCTTTAGTCCAAGCGGCTGCCATTCACAGCTGTTTAGAAAAGGAGCAAATGGAAAAAGCAGCTGCTTGGGTCTTCAGACTCCAAAAGTTGTTTTTTTACAGTCGCATTTTAAAAAATCTTCACATACAAGAACGTCTTTCTGCCCTGACATTCCCCCGCTGACACCCACATGCTCCAAAAACGTGCCAGTGAGAGCTCAGCCCACTGACTGACGTCAGCTCCAGCATTCCACACTCCCATCCCAAACAGCAAGGGAACGGGAGGTTAGGAATCCTGTCCCAACAGGGTCGCCACGTTCCAACCCTGTGACCTGTCCAGCGCAGGATGGGAGTCGGGCACCACAACGAAATGTCAACTCTGAATTAAACATGTGGAACAGCTGGCAGCTGTATGGGACGCAGTGTAGTGGGACAGTACCTTGGTCATGGGTGCATCAGTGGACTGGGGCTTGAATTTAATAATTTCCACTGTATTAATCCTTGACGTTTTTGCATTTTACCTATGAGGCATGAGAACATGCACCCGGAGCAGTGGGCTGCCACTGTAGAGGCTCCTGCTGCTGGAACCCAGTCAGAAACCCAGTTTTCCAACCACCCACAGTTGCCCCAACCCTCTGACTGTCTCTGGGACCCCAAGGGAAAGTTTCTACTGCTGAACAGATTTATACTTTATTTGTGTTTATTTATGTACTTATTTATGCATTTATTTATCTATTTCTGTATAGATAAAATGGGGTGTCCCAAATGTATAATCTCATATGTACAGTATATTTAGCGGAGATGAAACACCAAGGGGTCTCAAGTGTCAGTCAGGGAGTCTCAGACTGCCCAAGACCCCCTGACTGACACTTGAAACCCCTTAGAAGCCTCTAAACAGTAGTGTATTTGAACTTTGTAAAACTGGAGAAGGCTAGGAATCTTTTTAGAATAATTTCACACACTTTCAAGCACCACAGTAAATCCAGTCTTTTTGTTCATGTGATCTGGTTTCTATGTGGCAGTGTGAACAGCAAAAAACATACCCAGACTGAGTTTCAGTTCTGATTTAGTCTACTTTTATACGTCACTATCTGAATAATCATGCTGCTTTTTGTTGATTGAACTCATCATAATTTCATGTGGATCGGACCAGAGTTTTTATGGCAATGGGATCAGATCGTTTTATTGTCCTTTCAGGAACATCCTTAAACACTACTTCTGGTTTGAAGCTTACTGCTGGAACCCACTAACTCCTGCTGAGAAGAGCCCATACACCTTTCTTACTTCTTCAACAGCCACTGTAGTTCACCTGCTCCCTAGAACTGTTGCACCTCTCGTCTTCCATGTCTGAACCACCAATCTCTGTGCCTCCTGCTCACCTCCTTCAGACTAGCTTTAACTACCATGGACCAGCTCCCTGTAATTTTTTTACGCTTTATTTGCATATGCTGGATATGTTGCTCCAAGCTTTAGGCTTTTAGCTGTTAGATCTGGAAACTGAGACGGAGGATGGGTTCCCCTTCTAGGCATTGGTTCCTCTCAAGGTTTCTTCCACCAGCTTCTCCCTCACTTCCATCACCCCCAGCTCGCTCAGCAGGGGCTTGGACCCGGATTCTGTAAATCTGCTTTGTGACAACATCTGTTATTAAAAAACAAAGATATACAAATAAAATGGACTAAATACATCATCTGAATAATCAAACAGCAAAATCAGATTGGGACAGAAAATTGGATTTGGCCTGCAATCTGGATGTAATGTTTTATTTATTAATTATTTTGGTTTTTAGATTATTTTATAGGTACATACACTATGTTAATAGCTATCTTTTAATATTTAATATTTCTACATTATTGGAAACAGAGATTTATATCATTTGAAAGGAGATTCCAGATGTTGTGAATGAACTTCTATGGACAGAAAATATAAATGAATGAAAATATTGGAGGGAAAGTGACATTTTAACCTTTTACCACCTACACCCCAGTCTCTGGACAGAACTGCTGCTATAAGTCACGTAATGGGCACGAAATATGTGTTTAGATGATTAAACAGTAAGAAGTCAGTACGTTTAAAGAGCTACTTAAATATGACAAGTGAAGTAATGGAAAAGCAATGGAGGGGGTGAACGAGGGCAAGGTAGAGACGCTCTTTTTCTCCCTCTCTGAAAGACTTGTCAGTGATACAGTGCTAAAGCTCCTGCAGCCATCTGGCCTCTGTGAAAAGAACACAACATTTCTCTGAGGATTTCAAACTTATCCACCCTGGGATTACAGGGTGCCATGTTTGATTCATATTCTGGGCTGTTTTGCTTTCTAAAAATGAGCGTGTTAAGTGTGTGGGCGAGCGAGAGACACGGAAAAGGACTCCAGGAAAAGTGTGGATCTGCTCTGTGGCCTATAGCTTTGCCAGAGTGCGAGTTTGGCTCTCACGCGGCCCTATAACTTCCCTTCAGAGCGAAGCGTCGGCCTACAGCTTCGTATGAGAGCCAGCTGGATAATTAGCTTAGAACAGAGTGGGCTTCAGTGGCTCGACATAGATATGATGCAATGAGTAGAAAACTAAGGAACAGTAACGATATTGCAAATTCTGAGCTAATTGGCTAATTGGGAATAGGGCCATGTGGAAAACCATGATACAAACAGCCAAGATTACATTCAGATACCAGCAGCGCTGCACAAATTAATGAATTAATTGATGAATTAATCACAGATATACATCAACTTAAAGCTCACAGTGACAAGGGCTGTCATAAATATTCAAGTGTGCGACTAAATTCAGTTGCAATTACTTTTTAGGGTTTTTTTTTTTTTTACCAGTCATATTTCAATCATTCTTCTTGTAAAACTGCCCCATCCTCCCCATCCATCCACCCAACCCTACTACCAACACTGCTGACCACTTCCATCTAGTTATTGCATTACAATAGCATCTGAGGGGGGTATATTATACAGCATGTAAACAGTCAGTTCTTGAGGTTAATGTGCTGGAAATTGGAGCGTAAGGATCCAAGACATGGCCTTATTGTCATGGCTAGAGCATCTCTAGAACCGCGGGTCTTGTGGAGTGTTCTAGGTCTGCAGTACTTAGTACCAAAGAAGGACAACTGTAAAACTGGCAGCACCCAAGGCTCACTGATGGATGTGGGGTATGTAGGCTGACCCGTCTGGTCTGATCCCATAGATCCCAGTCTGTGGATTAACATCTGAAAGGGGTCAGAACACTGTTTAAGAGGGGGGTCTACACTATTAGGCAGGTAGTGTTGGTGTAGTTGCGTATTGGTGTCTATTGGGGAGATTTACACACCAAGTTCCCACCAAATATACACCATGAAAAAACTGAGCAAAGTCTGAAATTCTTACTTTCCACCATTTTAACAGAGAGGTGCTTCTGCAGGTTTATGTCAGGAGTGGTGAAAGGTCTATGTAGATGCTTTGTCCATGTTCCTAAACTATTTGGCCGCTAAGATTGAAAGCAGGGGACACCCAAACATCCAGACGACAAGCAGCACCTCTCAAAAGATGTGATATTTGGCTCCTTCAGCTAATCCTGAGCACAGATTTGGCCCACAGGGAGTGCTGGGATGAGCACTGAGACAGAAGACAGGCCACTGCGGGCTAAGCCTCAGGGACAGGTTAGTGCCGGAGTTCAGTGGGTCAGGGAGTTAAATCGCAGCAAGATGCACTTCATATCCATTTATTCCCCACACAAACAGCAGGCTCCGGCAGACGAGCGCCACAGCGGGATTAGGAGAGGCGCGTTAAGAGGCTTTGAGGGAAAAAACCTTCTCAACCCACAGCCCACTGCTGTCAGACACTGCCAGTTTGTTTTTCTGTTGTGTTTTTCACCCCCTTCACTAAACCCAGATAAAGACTGAACAAAGTGTCAAAACAAAATGTTAGAGCCGCGCTGAAGCTGAAAGGGAGAAGGAAACCTAGAGGAAAAGTGGGAGAACTTTCCCCACAACTGAATGTTTCTTGAAATGAAATTCACTCAAAACATCATTCTAAAGAGTCCATGGGAAAACCAAGGTCAAAAAGTCAGCGAATATCACCGTATTATATTCCATAAAAAACACCAAACTTATTAACTGTGCTTAAACAGGACATATACTATTAAAAATGTCATCATGTCATATCAACGGTCATATTAATCATTTGTGGCAGCGCGGTGGTGCGACCTCACAGCAAGAAGGTCCTGGGTTCAATCCCAGGTCGGCCACAGGTGTCTTTCTGTGTGGTGGACAAGCTCTATACACGATTGTGTTGGTTTCCTCTGGGTTCTCCGGTTTCCTCCCACTGTCAAAGACTTGTGGTTTAGGTCAACTGGCTGCTCTAAATTATTCAAAGGTGAGTGTGTGAATGGGGATCAGCTCCAGCTTCCTCATCAATTTCATCAACATCAAAAAAATCTGAAAAAAGATCTTATACATTTTTTTCAATTATTTTGGATACATAAGTTAAATAATAAGTTAATGTGATTATTTATTTACAATATTTTTATTGACATCTTCAAGATTCAAGAGATTGCTTGTCAGGTACATTTACAATGAAATTCTTTACTCTTGCCTTATTGCAGACTATATACAATATACACACAGGGGAGGTGGGAAGAGAGAGAAGGAGAATGGGACTATAATGAATAAGTGGTACATTACTATCTGGGAGTACTAGTGCTACAACATGAACTATAAGTGGTACATTACTATCTGGGAGTACTAGAGCTACAACATGAACTATAAGTGGTACATTACTATCTGGGAGCACTAGAGCTACAACATGAACTATAAGTGGTACATTACTATCTGGGAGTACTAGAGCTACAACATGAACTATAAGTGG
>JBBIGC010049677.1:0-11449 GCA_037576955.1 Lepidarchus adonis | reverse complement strand
ATCCCATTAATCAACAGGCTTCTCCAAATGCTGTTTCACAAACTTTAACCAAGCCTCCACATTTGTTCAGCATTGGAGTCTTGCGTGGTGAGCGTGCATGGATGCCATGGTGGTTCAGTGCATTGCTTATGATTTTCTTTGAAGAAACAGTACCTGCTGAAGCAAGGTCTTCCTGAAGTTCTGCCCGAGTGGCTCTTGGCTCTTGGATAACTCTCCTGATTATTCTTTGGACTCCTTGGACAGGAATCTAACGTGGAGGACCTGACTGTGGCCGGTTTATGGTGAACTGATGCTCTTTCCATTTCCAGATAATGGCCCCTACAGTGCTCACAAAAACATCCATCAGAATGCTTTTCAATGCTGAGATGACGAAGATCTTGGGAGAGTTCTTTGCTTTTACCCATAAGGAAGTCTTTCCTTTGTGCCTACTGGGTAATGAGAAGCCTTCATAGGCCATCAATTAGGACTAAAGCAGCTGATATCAATTAGTACTGATAGGGGGCAGGGTTTCTCTCTCAATACTGACAGATTTCAGGTGATCTGGCTTTCTATGCCATTTTGCACCTTGTTATCTTCATGTGTTCAATAATTTTTCTCTGTGTCTTTTCACTTTATTACACATAACTCAATTTATGAACTTAAATGTTTTGATGTCTTTGCACAAATTAAATACTTGAGTTGATATTGACTTGTGGTGCAAATTTTGTGTCAATAGACACTTAGAAATACTAATATTTAATTAAATTAATATTAATACTGATACAAATGCTGATGTGTTAAATACTTATTCTTCCCGCTGTATATATATACGTGAGTATATATAGTGTATATTTGCCGATATATAGTGTATATCTACCGATATATACTGGGGCACGTGGCCCACTAAAATTAATCTGGCAACACCGGTGGTTAAGCCTATAACTCGGGACAGGAGTGCTGTGGGCTCTACAGGCTTAGAAAATGGGTAATTGTCTAATCCTATCTGATTAATCACTGATCACACCATTGACAGCTGAAGTGAACATTAAAAATCTCATTATTTTATGACTATGGCACCTGTCGGGGGTGTGATATAATACCAAGTGAAAAGTCAGTTTCATGAAATTGAAGCAGGAAAAATAGGTGAACATAAGCATGTAAGCATCTTTGCCAAGTGTCTTATTGTTCTGGCTAGACCACCGAGTCCGTGCAGCTCCAAAACGGTCTTAGATAGCGTTGCAGGTGTGCAGTAGATACTACCTACCAAAAGTAATCCAAAGAAGGACAACTGGCAAATTGGCAACAGGGTCATGGGCACCCAATGCTGACAGATGCATTTGAGAGTGAAGGCTAGCCTGTCTGGTCCAACTCCACCGAAGAGCTACTATAGTTTATAAGGTGAACAATTACCATGATGGACACAGTGCAGCACATTTTTGGATTATGTGGATCGGTCATACATAACAGTAATAAATATTACAAATCTTTATTACCCACAGTAGAACAGTGAGGAGGTTAATTATGCCCAGTAACAACATTTTTCCTTCCAACATCCAGGGTCTTCTTGTCGCCCATTATGATCTTCATCTTCTTCATGATTCTCATCAAAGTCTGCTGGAAGTGCTGCTGCTGCGTGACACAGGAAGTAGATGAGGAGGGACCTTCAAACACCCCCATTTACATTATTCCCATCTCTATTAATGAGGAAGGTCATAGCTCGGATGAAGACTCTGTTGTGAGCGTGGACCCATACGCACCTCCTTCTTATGACTCCCTTGATCCTCCACCACCATATTTTGAGGTAAATGAGCTCATATGTTAAATCTTACGTTTGGTAGAGGAGCTGGTTTAGATTTAGTTTTTCTGTTTTTCTCAGTGTAAACATCTGGACTTTGAGTCTGTCTCATAAAGCATGTTCAAGCCATGCAATGTAGATACTGCAGTTACGGATGATCTTACGTGTAACCATGATGAGGAAATCCCCATGTGGAAAAAGAAGCAAGAAATAGCAAGAATAAAAAAAAAAAACACATTAAGAAATGCATCTGATGTGTCCTCAGGCAAAAGCACTAAATTTCACAAGTAAAACCAAAAAATCCAGAGGAGTCTACGTCCATTAGAAGCCTGTGCTTGATTGGTGGAAGAAATTGGTCTGATATCCTGAACTCAACCAAGTTTCCATGATGAAGTGATTCAGGGTTTGATTGAGTCTAAAGTTAGCAGTTCGATCATGGAGCAGATTTTTAGCATTAGGAGACCAGCCCAAGGACTCTTATGGGTGTACCATGGTATGGTGATACAGTTCCGATCAAAAGTTTAAGACCACTTGACAAATGGCAAAAAAAATCATGTTGCATGGTTGGATCTTAACAAGGTTCCAAGTGATGCTTCAACATATACAAGAAGAAATGGGAGTGAGTCCAAACATTTTTTGAGCAACAACTTTAAACTGAAACAGATAATCAAAATCTTAGGACCACTTTCCTTTAAAAGACCAAATCTGTGCAAAAATGTTATTCATTGCCATTTTCTGTCAGGTTCACACTGTCATGACAATCAAACAGCAGAAAAACGTTCCCTTTTTGAAAGCGGTCGGTTGTTGAACTGAGTAATCCGGTCTCTCAGCTCCATCTCTGCTGAGGTGCGACACAGTAACACAGTCATTTGAAATTTCCTAAATGATCCTGAGGATAATGGAACAAAAAAGTGAAGTGGAAGACTTTTCACCAGCACTAAAGTTAAGTGCCGTTACTGGTTCTGACTGCAGCCCCATAACCATCAGAGACTGAAGGGCTTCAATCAAAAAACATCTTCAAAGGTCTCGTCTCATTGGATGTTTGGACTTTGCAAAAGAATCAAACATGGGACATTGAAATGTGGGAGAAAGTTTTATTCTCTAATGAAAAAAAAAGAACCTTGATGGTCCTGATGGTTTCCAACGTTACTGGCATAACCAGCAGATCCCACCTGAGATGTTTTCTACTCTCCACAGTGGAGGAGGTGCCATAATGGTCTGGTGCTTTTTCCTTCAGTGGAACAATGGAGCTTCAGGAGGTGCAGTGGCGTCAAACGGCTGCTGGCTATGTCCAGATGTTGCAGAGAACATCCCTCATGATTGAGAGCCCTCGTCTGTGTGGCAACGACTGGGTTTTCAACAGGACAAAGCTACAGTACACAATGCAGGACAACAGACTTCTTCCAGGAGAATAACCACTCTTTTGGACCATCATGCACATTCCCCTGATCATCCAGTTGAGAACCTTTGGGGATGGATGGAAGGGAAGTTTACAAAAATGGACACCAGTTCCAGACAGTAGACCCTTCATGCGGTGTCTTCACCACATGGAGAAATGTTCCCACTCACCTCATGGAAACACCTGCATCAAGCATGAAGTGATCAACAATAACCGTGGAGCTGCTCATTACTGAGCTCGTGTTTGGAACTTTGATTTCTGTGTGGTCCTAAACTTTAAACTTTCACTTTAAACGTTGTTGTTGCTCATAAACTGTTTGGTTTCACTCCCATTTCTTCTTGTAGATGTTGAACCTTGTTAAGATCCAACCATGCAACATATATTTTGTCATTTGTCAAGTGTCTTAAACTTTTGATCGGGACTGTTACAGACATGGAATCAAACCTCTTTCTGTTGCTTGGAGGGCAAACATTCTTATTGTTACAATAAACGTTAGAGGAGGATGAGTTTACATTGGCCCATAGCTTTCATTACTTATTTGCAATTGTCATTGTGAAGAAATGTTAATACAATGTCAATTTTTTTTTTTTATAATTAATTTGTTAAAAAGATGCTGACAGTATAGATCAGAGGCCTGCTCCAATGGAAAGTTCCACCTCGCTCTACACCTCCCAACAGCCATTTTTCTCTATTACAGAAACTCAGCATTCCAGATGAAGCTCCACCAGAATACTCACAACTAGCAATCCCAGCAGGCTCAGCGGTATTCCCCTCATCCACAGAACCTGAACATACCTTCTGTACTGAACCATAGCCCACAGCAGGAAAAACTGGACAGATACCTCTCTTAGGAAGCCTCCAAACATCAAGTCAACTTTATTGTCCTCACAAAGCAGCTTTACAGAGTCCGGGTCCGAGCCCCCAACGAGAAAGCCAAGGGTGACAGAGGTGAAGATAAACTTCCATCCCAGACGTAGGCCGTTAGTGTTTATATGAATTTGAAATTCATGTGTTTGTAGTATTTTTTATATCAAATGGTGAAAATGTTTACAATTACTCTTAAAATTTATAGCCAAACTCTTTGTATATTCTTTAAATTATAAATTGTCTTTTTGCCTCCATGACATGAGTATAGTTGCACTGTAGAAAGCTGCAAATGCACTTTACAACTTGTACTACTTTTCTGTTGGAAATAAAACGGTAATGCCATGAGTGACAAGTGAAGTTGGAGACTGAAAGTTGGAGAAGGGTGGGATGAGACCTTCGAGATAAGAGAAACCTTTGACTTAGGAATTATTACAGAGATGGGGATCATAAATCATTTACTAGAGTTACGTGCCTTAATAAATCTTACTGCAGTCATAAAGATTTGTGGCGGTTGAGAAAAGTACAGCCAGAGTTCAAGTCTGTGGCCAGAAAATCACAATTAAATACCACAGTTATCAGTGTTCCTGAATAGAACTGCACAGAACTGTGATAATCATACAGAGGTACCTAGTTAAATGATATCTGTTAATCCAAATTCAAAGCATTCTATTCACCTCCAATAAATACCTACACACACACACACACACACACACACACACACACACACTATATAATTATTTGACCCCTTGGTGATTTTGTAAGTATCCCCACAGACAAGAAATGAAAAGTCTAACATTTTAACTGTAGGTTTATTTAAACAGTGAAAGATGGAATATCAATAAGAAAATCCCAAAAAATCCCATTATAAAAATATATAACTTAATTTGCATTTGATTGTGAAATACGTATTTGATCCCATATCAAAACAATACTTAGTACTTGGTGGTAAAACCCTTGTTGGCAGCACAGAGGTCAGACGTTTCTTGTAGTTGATGACCAGGTTTGTGCTCATAGCAGGAGGAATTGTGGTCCACTCCTCTTTAAATCATTGAGGTTTTGAGGCAGTTTCTTGGCAACACGAAGGCTAGGCTACATCATGAGCTTCATGACCTTAATGCGCTTCTTCTTGAACCACTTCTTTGTTGCCTTGGCTGTTTGCTTTCATTGTTGTACTGGAAGAGGAAGACTCATCCACAAACCATTTTCAGTGTCCTGGCAGATGGAAGGAGGTTGTCACTCAAGATTTTATGTTACATGTCCATTCTCCCATCAATGTGGTGTTGTCCTGTGCTTTTGCAGAGAAACACCCCAAAGCATAATGTTGTTGGGGTCATAGTCAGTATTTGCCTTCCTCCAAACACAGCGAGGTGAGTTCAGGCCAACGAGTTTGATTTTGCTCTCATCAGACCACAGAACCTTCACCCAAGTTCTCTCTGAATCATTCAGGTGTTCATTGACAAACTTCAGACGGGCTTTCATGAGCAGGGGGACTTTGCCGGCGCTGCAGGACTTTAATCCATTACTTAATGACTGCGGTCCCAGCTGCCTTGAGATCATTGACAAGCTCCTCTTGTGTAGTTCTAGGCTTATCTCTCACCTTTCTCATGATCCTCACCCCACGAGCTGATATCTTGCGTGGAGCTCCAGACCAAGGCGGACTGATGGTCATTTTGTTTTCTTCCATTTTCAAACAATTGCACCAACAGATGTCTCCTTCTCACCCAGCTTCTTGCTTATGGTTTTGTAGCCCATTCCAGCCTTGTGCAGAGCTACAATCTTGTCCCCGACATCCTTAGACAGCTCTTTGGTCTTGGTGGAGCTGCTTGGAGTCTGTGGACAAGTGTCTTTTATACAGGTGACTAGTTGAGACAGGTGTCTTTAATGTGGGTGACGAGTTGAAATTAGGTGTATCTAACCAGTCTGTGAGAGCCAGAACTCTTATTGGTTGGTCAGGGATCAAATACTTATTTCAATCAATGAAATACAATTTTGCAATTTATATATTTTACACAATGTGATTTTCTGGATTTTCTTTTTGATGTTCTATCTGATGTTAAACTTCTGGGATAGTGGTCTGGCCAGTTAAGTAGCAGAGAGGGTTTTTTATCAGTTTCAGCTGCTTTTGTGTTAATGAAATGAACAAAGGGGTTCACTACTGGGGCAACAATGAAACAATTCCCAAACAAGAATGGTTTTACAGGTGGAGGCATTTGGCTATGATCAGTGTCACTACTGATAGCATGAGGTGATACCTGGACCTTACAGAGGTTGCACAGATAGTCCAACTCCTCCAGGATGGCACATCAATATGTGCTATTGGCAGGAGGTTTGCAGAAACACCATGAGTGATGGTCTTGAAGCAGATCCATGGAGGGACGCTCAGACCTCTACAGACAACGGCACCATGACTGCCATAAGGTCTGGGGATGAAACCCTTGGACCCATTGTCAGACCCTACCCTAGTGCAGTGGGTTCCTCCTGGCGCAGGACAAAGCCTGGCCTCATGTGGCAAGAGTATGCAGGTAGTACCTGTAGGATAAAGGAATTGATACTATTGACCGGCCCCCACACTTGCATTATGTTGAACATAAGACTGTCCAGCAGCTCAGTGATGGTCTAGATCTGGGAAGGCACCATTCGTCATTAGGAGGATGCCCCAATGTTGTCCGGTAGCATACAAGCATGTGGAGGCCTTACAAACTACTGAGTACCTGTTTGAGTCGCTGCAATTTTGGCAAAATGGCCTGCCTGACGCATCATTTCTTCTCTTTGATTTTGGGGTGTCTAAATTCAGCGCCTGGAAGTTTGACCATTTTAATTTCCATCAAAGTTGTTGCATCCATTCATCCCTAACATTTCAGTCTATATCAGCATAGATCCCATTGAGATTGGATGTGTCTTCAAAGTGTTTTAGAGAAGTGTATATAATTTAATAGGCCATGGTCTAAAACATGAAATTACGACCTTCAAACAAAAAAAAGTATGTCTACACTCAAGATGTACCATCCAGTTGTAGTTCAAAGAAGCAAAAGAAACGCAAATACAGGAAGAGCAGCATATCCCGAGAACAAAAAGCTAAGAATTGAACAATTAGCTACTTGGGAGTATTTAAATTTATTCAATTCATGACTACATTGTAACTCATCTCACCAAATGACGACTAATCGAAACCAAAGTTCTGGAGAGCATAATCATTTCTGCAGTTCCCTTTGGTTGAAGTATCAAATTCTGTAAGAAAGTTCAGATTGGTTGACCTTGCAAGACACTTATTGCTACTTTCTCCTGACCCTAACAAATTGAAAGCACTTTTGTACTTGAGTGTCGTTTGTCATAATGGTTAGATAGTCTGTAGTTATTTACAGTGAAATCAGTCTAAATCACACCATATACAAGAACATTTTCCTCTTTCTGTTCCTATTTCCCCCCAAAAAACTACATGATTTCCCCCAAACAATTTGGGGCTAAAATCAAAATCACAAGCTCTAAAACGATATTTTCAAATCACGGCGTATGTACAAATATACAGTGTTGACAATACACATGTACAGCATTGTTCAGTTCAAACATATCTACTACACCTTCACACTCACACAAAATACATCTCCATTTGTTCTTTTCTGTACAAAATAATAAATAGCCTTTCTAATAACATATCTGTCGCCTTCGTGCGACAACCTACGTTGAGCTTGGATCTGTCTGCTGTTGTGGCCAGATGTTCACATTGGAGAGCACAGGAGGCCTTTGGGATGACCCATCAAACATCGGGCAGCATCTACCAGTGAGTAGCTAGAATTCTCTCATTTGCTGTTTTTTCCTCCACTGTCCAGGTCTACATCACGATTAGGTCAAAGTCTCTGATCTTCAGTCTCTGGCCTGAAACGGACTCAGAAGACCCAGCTCACAGGCACCCACTGCTGATCTGTGTTCAGCCTCTCTAGCGCCGCCTTCAGGCTGCGATACGCTCCGTCTAGATTATCGTTAACAATAGTAAGGTCAAAATAGTGACCGTAAGCCCGCTGGATCCTCTCGCTCTCGTCCACTGTGCGCTTGAGCTCAGTGTCCTGCAGAGAGAAAGAAAGAATAATAGTTTCAATATGTATAGTACTTAACAATGGAAGCCAATTTCTTTACAGTGGTGGTCAATGGAAACAGACATCGCATCTCCCACACAAATATGGCTATTTCATTACCTCCCCATCCCCAGTGAAGCTCAAATGTGTCCTTGGAGTGTTTATATGGAATGTTTATTATGGTAAAATACTGGAAAAACCATTAGGTACGACTCCCTGAATCACATGTAGAGAGTAAAGGTGATCATCCTCTGCTTCCTCTGAGTCATGTGAAGCTCCACCCACTTTCTTTCAAAGAGCCGCTAATGTCAATGGACAGGATGACCTGCTACGAGGCGATTGCCAAACCCCAATTCCATCATCTGCTTGGCTAGCAATGTGCAAATGGAGAGGGAGGGCCATTGTACCCACCCAGCGAATGAGGCCAATTGTGCTCGCCATGTTTGTCTGGAGCACCACGGAAATCAAACAAGCAACATTTCAATGGAGGGCCAACACTGCACCACTAAAGATTTCTACTTTTCTGCTTTGACATTTTTGAAATCTAAGAACTGACAGCGATGTCAGTCATAAAATGCTTCTTAAAACTACTGCAATTTGTTCGACAAGTTGAGCAGGGAAATCACCAAACCATGCTAGAAACCAGGACTGTTCTACAAGCTTTTCCTACACAAGAAACTAACACTCGACAAATTCAAAGTCAACAATACTAGGCCTGTAAAAGCAAACTTACCGTGAGTTGTTTCGTGACGACACCAGCCTCGATGGCAGACCTGTTCATGTCCTTTAGGACTTCAAAGTCAGGAGCTTCGATGAACACAACATACGGCAGAAACTCCGACGTCCGCAGGACTTTCAGAGCCTGCCAGAGCACAACCACAGCAAGTGTTGCACAATCACTTCAGGCTAACCTATCTTAAGCTAATCCCAAGAAGGCATGTACACATGATGGAGAACAGATTACCACCATTTGAAACATCACCTCTGCATTCGTCAGGGATATGCAAGCGAATAGGTATTAAGAACACAGAAAACGCAAATACTTGAAATGTTCAAGACCAGGCAGGAGATCTTTGGAGTCTGAGGTTTGCATAATTGGTTCACGCTATGAGGCTAATGTAAGTTGGCTACAGCTAGAGCAGGATTGCCTAAATGCAGAGAAGCCAAGAAGACCATGAAGTACGTAGTGAAAACTAGAGGAGCCTTAAGGGAAGAGCTTGTAAATGTACATTTGTCAACATTGGGTAAAAAAAAATAAAAATAAATAAAAATATTCTGGGTCAATTTGCCAACAAGAACAGCATGTCATATTTCGAGGGGCCATGGGGGTGGGGAAGATTTCTCCTTCATTTTTGTGTTGGCAAGGCAAATGGGTGGGAGGGTATTTTTGGATTTTTGGGAGTGACCTAAATAACATATTACAGATTACAATGAGAGAAGAGGATAAAGTGTGGGAGAAACCTGGAAAAACAGGATGGTTGGCATGTTTGCTCGCAAAGCACAGCTAACAGAGGACTGTTCCTAGTCTACGATTAGAGCCTTCAGCTGCAGAAGTGTGATGTGAAGATTGCCTAGTATGTTAAGAATGTTGAACATTATTAGTTGTTGTCAGTTTATTTAATTTCCCTGTTTTTGATTTCTAATTTTATGATGTAGTCAACCAAACCTACAATCCCTGTTACAATTTCAGTAGCAGATTTTGTTTGTAGTTTGTTCTGTTTCCATTCGAAAGAGGAGGTGCCCATGATTCTAAAGAATTGAAATTGTTCTGGTCATTTAACTCTGGTTTTAGGATAAAACGTTGGTTGAATTATTGATCAAGACGCATCTAACTATTAAAATGTTTCATGAATCCACAAGAGACTTTGAGTTCTGCTGACTGGGTCTAAAAGGCTATAAGAAAGTATTCTCACTGCTGCACATAGTGTTCCATTACTTGTTGTTACTTGTCCAGCCAATCAACACACAGTGTGAGGGCAGTACCTGTGGGTTGACGTCCAGGATGCAGATTTTTCCAGAGTCCACCACCTCATGGATGGAGTTGATCTTGGTGCCGTACAAGTTGCCGTCATACTCGCCATGCTCCAGAAAACGGCCATTTTTAATGTCGGCCTCCATTTCGCTCCGGGACATGAAGAGGTACATCTGGCCCTCTTTCTCGTCCACTTTTGGCTTACGAGACGTGTCTGTGGACAAAGCCAGAGAAGACACCGTCACTGAACTGTTAGAACTGTGAGAGCGGTGTGTTTTCATGCTTTTACTCACAAGGTGTGGTGGTTCCGTAGCGAAGTGGTTCGGACACAAGGAGTTTGTTCTTCAGGCTGCGACGGCCCACTCCCTGAGCTCCGATCAGCACCAGAGTCTTCCTCCTGAACGGAGGGACCTTGGCCACTTCCTCGTAGATCCGCAGTTCATGCCTGTCGAACTCTGAGGAAACAAAGCTCAGTCTGGAGGACTCCCATACTGCTGCCAGTACCAGTGGTATCATGCAGATTGGTATAAGTCCAGGGGTCCAAGTTGGTCATGGAGGCCAGTGTCCTGCACAGTTTGGTAGTTCCCTTTCTCAAACACACTCCCTGAACCTGGCAATTAACAAGTTCCCAGCTGTGCTTAATCATGGAAATCACCAAACTGTGCTGGAAACCGTCCCGTCAGGACCGGCGCTGGGCCTGCCTGCTGTAGCCCTCTTCTGCAGGACCCCTAGTGGCCATCCTGATGTTGGTAAGGAACTAGGCTAATATGTTATCAATGAATATAATCTGATGATACATTTACTCCAAGCGGATACGCTTGGCTTTCTGGGTGTGACATTTTGGAACGCTGTGATGCTAGGGGGAAATGAGGGCAATAAGAAAAGGGGTAAAGAGACATATTTTCCATCAATGTTAACAGAAGAGAAAAGTAGGAAATTTATTTGAGGAACAAGAGGAAATGGCATTTTATGGCTACTGTGAAACCATTTTTGGTATGTAGTCTTATGCAAAGTTTGGGCACACCTGGATAAATAACAGATTTTGGTGATTTTGTAATTGCATCAATGTTGAATGATGAATGATATCTTTTCATAGTTACTTTTTATGTCATAAATTGAACAAAAAACCCCATAAAAACATTATTATGGCACTGTGCAAAAGTTTGGGCCCCCAAAGAGTTCCAAAGTCTCAGATTCTTTTAACAAGATTTCAGATCTTAATCAGCTCATTAGATCTGATGCATGGGAACAGTTGTCATTAGTAAATGTCAGCTGGTGCCAATTTTAAAACTTTACAAATACTCTGACTCTTCAAACCTTGTGGACACTCAACAACCATGGGTTCCTCTAAGCAGCTGTGTAAGACT
>JBBIGC010049658.1:0-11450 GCA_037576955.1 Lepidarchus adonis | reverse complement strand
GTGTGTGTGTGTGTGTGTGTGTGTGTGTGTGTGTGTGTGTGTGTGTGTGTGTGTGTGTGTGTGTGTGAGAGAGATGGGTTGGCCTCTTTGGGCCCATAGTCAGCTGAGATTCACACTTGCCGTTGTTCAGTGTTGGTGAATGGAACCAGGCGTCTGAAAATCTGAAGGTCTCTATGAAAGATCCCTCACAGGAACATGAAAAGATTGTCAATAAAACATGGTTTTACTTTAGTTATGATGTTGACTTGCATCAACTCTTCATATAAACACTGTGTAGTGTCACGGGTGAGTTTGGACGTGTCCATCAGCCCTGGGCTTTGAAAATAACATGTTTGTGGAGTTGGTTTCTTTCAGTTTGAGGTTTGTCCATGGGACATTTTTGTGTTTTCTGGGCCACACATAAACAAGGATGGGAGAATCCTGGAATAAATGGGATGGATTTGTGTCAAAATGCCAATAACTGGAACATTTAAAGGGACTATTTGTCAGAGTGAACATCCCCCTTCACACAAAGTGCCCAAAAAACGTGACCTCAAACCCATCCACACACTAACAGCACCTGGGGAGCAGTGCAGCAGTGGTGCCTGGGCTGGGACTAGAACCTGCAACCTTGTGATCATGAGGGCACTAGAGTTAACTACTCCCCTAAAGATGTAGACGTGACCACTGGTTCCATTCACCACCACTGCAAACGGATCCGTGTCTACAGCGAACCACTTCACGCCAGACGTTCTCCACAGGAATTTAGCATCTCACCCACTGGATTATGGGTAAAAATGATGGCTAAGAAGTTTGTGAGGATGTGAGAAACTGAAGAATGGCTGCGGTCCGACCAAGATTTTACAGGCTAATCAGAGACGCGTTTATTCCGAGCTTGGTCATTAAACTGAATGCCAGGCTGTGTGAAGGTTAATGAAATATCCACATCTCTCTCCCTCTCTCCCTCGCCCCGAGCCATCAACCAAACGTGCCCGCTCATTGCTACCATGGCAACGCTCCAATCACTCATTTGCATCTGTTATTATATTCAGAGATGACCGATACTGAACGGCAGACGTGCACACACTCACACACTCATAACCTCGCCCATAACACACACTCACCAGCGCCTGGGCTGATTGGCTCTGCAGTGCGGGAGCTGTGGATGGAAGCTGAGGAGCACCAGTTGAAAGCTGTGGAGAAGAATACTCCTTCCTTCTCTCCCTCCTATAATACTGTAATGTATGCAGCAGTACATACGTGATGGAACACAGTCCACTTTTCTTTTCTTTTTCTTTTTCCTGCCTATATATTTTTCCTAACTCTCTTTTTTTCTCTAATTTTTCTCTTGGTTCATTTTTCCTGTTCTTTTTTTTCTTTTTCTGTTCCTTTTCCTCTCTTTTCACTTCCATGTTCTATCTTTCATTCTATTTTTCTTTCGTTCTTTTGCTCGTTCTCCTCTTTCTTTCTTCAGCAAGTTCCTTTACTCTGTAATGCTCATCTATTACTCGCTTGTATTCATTGCTCATGATTTTAATGTATTTGCTGATAAATGGAGCAGGAATCACCCACAATCCCTTGGGGCAAATTCTTGCTGCATAAACCCGCATCCGACACTTTCCTCTGCAGTGACGTTCCCATAACAACCAACCAAGTTTCACATGAACCTTGTACAGTATACAGTCCATTCCCCAACACACTGCCTCATACCAGAATTAACCACCACACACACACACACACACACACACATGTCCCAGACCTCTATTCACCACAATGGCGGAGTCTGTGCGTTTTCTCCTTGGGGGAACACTAGTTCCTCTTTCATAGACACAGACTGTCTGAGGCCAGGCCTGTAAAACATGATGGATGATGAGGAGAAACATGAAATGCAAAGATGCTTTTGACGTCCTTCTCATCTCTTACTCTCCCCAGCTGCTTATCTGATCCAATTTCACCCTAGAGGGAGCGGGAGGAGGTCGAGGAGAGTTTGTTGGTGTTAGGGGGTGGGCATCAGCTCCCCATTCTCTGCAGGGTAGAGCTTCCAGTGTGATGGACCTGCATGTAAAATATCTGTGGTTTGGTGAAGCTGTTGTGTTTGAGAGATCATCCAGCTGTAAGATGATCATCTCCGAGCTTTTACTTTCCATTCTACTCATTTCACCCCAACTACAATACCCATAATCCATCAGGATCACCACTCCCAATTCGACAAGGGATCAGTAAAAGCCACGGTTGAGGAAAGCCTACACTTTCTCAAACCACCGGCGCAGCTCTTGTAGACTGGGAGAAACGCTGTGGCCACTTTCTGACCAGTAGCACGGCCACCAGCGAGCACGTAGGGCTTCTCCAAACTGCTGACTGGGGTTTTGAAATATTTAATGGAGTAGATTTAAAATACATGTTAAACTGGCCAGAATTCTGGGGTTATTTGGATGAAATAGCAGCATGTTGCATAAATAGTACTTTAATTCTTCATATTTTTTGTAGATATGAATATCCAATTTATGAAATCTGCAAAATGATTCTAAACAATGTTCTTTCTTTCTTGTTTCTGTTTCTTTTTCTTTCTTTCTCTTTGTTGCTTTTTTCTTTTTCCCCTTACATTTTAGGTTTTTTTCTTTCCCCTTCTTTCTTCTTTCATTTTCCTTCCCTCCTTCACATTCCTGAGCTTTGCATTTGGGAACCCTCAGGACCTTCTATTAGTCCCAGTGATTTTAAAAAATCTAATTCTTGTGTTAAACCTCTGCAGGTATACTCGTTAAATGGGTACCTAGAAATATTTGGAGATATATATATATATATATATATCATTTATATTTATTTATTATTATTGTTATTTTTAGGAGGGTCTCTGGAAGTTCTAGATGTGCCACTGACCAACTTTGCCAATAGTAAGGAATAGAGAAGCAACAACAGCTCTGTGCCAGGGCTCTTCCCCGAAAGACTTGCTGTAAAACTGTAAAGGCCAGTAATGGCTCAATTACGGGCAGTGGTGACCTAGTGGTCAGGACCTTGCTCTTCAAGTTCAAGTTCAAGGTTTATATCTACATGTTTAGAACTCAAATTCCCACCCAAACCAAAATCCCAATCAACACACTACCATTGCATCAAAAGACATACATTCTGGATCTAAAATGGATCCAATAAATAATGCTTTTCTAATATCAAATATTTAATGATCATTTTAATTTCAGAAAACTGAAAATTAAACATTTTATTGTACATGAACCCTTGTGGCCTGCCTGCAGTATCTTCAGGGACCACCAGGGGAAAGCCTCTGCAATTTGGGGAAGAGCTGGTTTAGAATGTCCAAAAAGTTGATGCCTACAAGTGTTAGCTTAGTGCTAGAGCAGTGTAAGAAATCTCAGAGGCACTCTCAGAAATTTGGGTAGAGGCCTGAACTGAAGGCCTGTCTCTCGTTGTATGGATAGCATAGTGGATAACACCACTACTGAACCACATACTGTTCTCTCAGAGGCATAATACACAGTCAATAGCAGTAAATGGTGAATTTGCACTTTCAAAATCACTGAAAAATTGTATTAGTAGGGGTTTGTGAATAAATTCTTTATACGACTTCTGCTAAACGTTACATTTTGGACTTTCCTTAAGGAGTCTGCTTAACTCATTATGCTCTCAGCTCTAGTAACACGCTCTCTCTCTCGCTCGCTCGCTCACACTCTCTCCTAAAGGATCATTAAACTAAGGCGATGAAACCTTGCAGCTGGTTCCTTCGTGTCCTCTCATCTCTCGCCCTTGCGTTCCTCACACGCTCCGACATATGGAGATGTTTAATTGTGTACAGGAGTGTAGAGGAGGAGAAGCCACTTGAGGCCACTCGTATGCAAAAAACGAGGCTTTTTTTTCACCCGCACGAACTCTGGAATGATTGGCTCATAGAGACGCATTTCCCCACTGACCGCATCTCTAACATGTGCTATCCATCGTTCTTCCCCCTCCTCATTTCTGCAGCTGTGGCTTCATGCATGACAAAACATAAGCTGTAGAGGGTTTCTCTCTCTCTCTCTCTCTCTCTCTCTCTCTCTCTCTCTCTTTTAGGACCCTTATCTCGTTCTCCATCTCTTCCCTTCAGGTCTTTGGGTTCAGCTGGATGAAAATCTTGACAACTTTATGTTCATAAGGATTAAACCAGTGTCGTGAGGGAGAGAGTTTGGTGTTCTTTAGCAAAAAATGTCAGCTTTGAAACCCTGGATGCACAAGTTGAAGCGATTGTGAAGTTTTTGTTTCTGCACTGCAGCTACAAGGCTAATGTAGCAGAAAAGTAAAGCTATTTTTTTTTCATTTCAAGGGATTAAACTACCGTTCTCTCAGGCTTTACACTCAGGTTCTTGGGCCTTTAACCCCAATTGTTGGGCATTAAACTCAAAACTAAAACGTTTTTTTAGTGTTAAGCTCAGTTTTTCATGAGTTTAGCTCGGTCTTCAGCTTGGGCTTTAAGCTCCAGTTTTGGACCTTAAGCTCTAGTTCTGAGGTGTTGGGGTCTCATTTTGGATATTAAACCCTAGATCTTGGACCTCAAGCATTGAATTCTGGGAAGTTGGCCTTACCCTACATTCCCCAATGTGCCTCATAGCCTCCAGGGCAAACCTAGAGAGCATCAAACTCTGATTGACTTCACTGGGGTTACGCGTGTCGCCCTTACATTCAACTGATGTTCAGGATGTGTATGTTCTCTGAAGGATCAACAGGATGCAGTGCCAGAGGGACAGTGGGACGTGGGACAATCCATAACAGCCCCCTCCGCCGTTTTCTCAAGATAAACAGTAATATTGTCTCCTCGTGTGGTGTCGTCCATTGTTGATCTTGTTGCGTAGATCAAAGGGGACACTCATGGTGGCAGGGGATGTTTGGGCTCTGACCTGCTCGTGTAGGGGCTACAGCTTTTTAAATACTCAGAGAAAACAAAAGGTAAGGAGACGTGCATCTGAACAATGTAGCTCGTGTAGCAGCTGCACACACACAGCAAATGCATTGTAGCCCATGAGGAGAACATTAAGGCTTTGGACCCAGAGTTGGGGTCCATGAACGTTTATCGTTGCTCACCATCTCTTCACCTCGGCCTGTTTTGGCCGCCACACTGCATCTTCTTATCGTTTGTTTGGCGTGAGCTGCTCAGGACAGCTGGTTTTAGGTGGAGTGTTGTTGTGCTGACAATGACTTGGACCTCTCTCTCTCCTTCTCCCCATCTTCCCAACCTCTCGACTGTCCAAACAGAATGAGTCATCTCTGCACAGAGAGAGTGAGAGAGATGGAGAGACATTTACTAGCCTTTTTAGGTGCCCAGAGTGGCAGCAATTTGTGGCAGGAACACGGTGAAGAGGAACAAACCAATGCATCAAATGAAACCACACACTTTGCATTGACCTTCAGAGACGATGCGTCTGTTCTATAGAGCATGTGTGAGTCTGATGTGTTCAAGCCAATGAAGATCAGCCCAAAGGCAGAGAAGGGTGTCCTGTGTTCTCCAAGGCATTTTCAGTTGGTCTGCTGTCATGTGTTCCTCTTCAGGTTCTTCTCATACTGGAGAAAAATCCAAGCGAAGCTAAAATGCATGACTGCAGACACATGGAAGAATGTTGTGTTCAATTGGGTGGGAGCAGGAAAGTAGATACAGGAAGAAGATCCTGTGTTCTGGGGAAAACATTGCTGTGCAGTCGAACATAGACCAACAGAAGTTCTCATTCGCTCATGATCTACCAGTCTTGATCTACCACCATCCAGAACATCTGGCCCTTGTGTTTAACCCCCTTCTGAGGGTCTTTATCACCTGTTGGATTAGGGATGGAGGTAAACTCTGCAGTTTGGTAGAGCTTTATGATCAGGGTTGACCAGGGTTCTCCTGTCTAGAACTGCTTAATGCTCTGCAAAGATCTTTAGCACATGCAACCACACGGCAGTAGTCATCCTGTTAAAGCGAAGATGTGCTCATGATCGGTTCACTGGTGCAGGGTTATTTCTTTTTTTAAAAACACGTTTTTTGTCAATTCCTGTACATTGTGACAACCCTATATTGTGGAGAACATCTGGAACACGCCTAGGTGCTCTCACTCAGCCTCTTGTGCTCTGATTTTATTGGTTATTTACAGTTTTAGGCTCAATTTATTTCTGTAAAGCACAGGGAATGGCCTCTGTACATGTGCTATAGAGAAATAATTCCTTTGCCTCAACTCTCTCTCAACCTTCTCATACACTCGATTGTTCTTCCTCTCATCTCTTACTCCATCTGCCATGCTATGTGTCTGTCTGTCTGTCTGTCTCTTTCACCTGTAAGTATCTCTGAGCTTGTGTGGTGTTTGATTAATCAGAGCCCAGTTTGCTCTATTAGATCTTTTCCAACATGATGTCCCACAAATGGAGACATGGCAGGAGCATCCACCTTCTGGTCAGTGTGTTCCAGTGTGTGTGTGTGTATCTGTTTTAATGTCCATTAACACTTGCTAATGCTTGTCTACTTATTTGCATGCCCGATAAGAGCTGAAAAGTGTGATACAACTTACCACTAAACTTCCTGTGGGCCGTGAACATGGACACTTCCCTCACTTTGATGTGTAGATGGTGACTCACTTGAGCTCAGTAGGACCTCTTGTGGATCCCACCCAACCAAGAGTCCCGGTTCCAACCAAGAGTCCCGGTTCCAACCAAGAATCGCTCTTCACCTGACTACCTGTGGGCAATGGTGGACTAGTGGTTAGGTCCTTGCCCTTGTGATTGGGAGGCTCCAGCCCAGGAACCACTGAGGAACCCTTGAGCATCACCATTGATGGCTGCACACTCAGGTGTTCTACCAGGTGTGGAATTGAGCAGGGATGGTAGAGACATGTCCCTAAACAAAATCTGGTCTAAATTGTTCTGCACAATCATTTTTATCAGAGAATGTAACCGTTTTCCATTGGTGGAGAAGGCAGATCTCAACTCCTTGGCTTTGCTGTTTCATGTTCTAGTGTTTAGGCCCTTGCCCTTGTGATCATAAAGTCATAGGGTCAAGTCCCAACCCTGGCACCACTCGCGTAACCTTGAGGAACCGTCCCGTTACACTACTCCCCACTTGGTGTGACAGGGTGTGTTCCTCAGACCATCACACAAGCAGGGTCATGGAAACCCACCTACTGATGTAAACAATGTGCTGTGTTTGGGCTTCTCACCACAGAATTAGTAGATCGTTTTAACCAAAATGAACCTCACCATCAGATGCGGGGGGGAGGGGGAGTTTCACAGATTTTCAAGATTTTTGCTTCATCTCCCGGTTGTGACATGAACAAAGTCTGTTCTGGAGTAGGTTTGGCTTGAACTGCTCCACTCCAGAGAAAGTTACGGAGAGCTGAATGGAACCAGACGCTAGCCTTCTCTAAAACTGTGGTCCTGGAGGTCCAGTCTATGGTACAGTCTGGTAGATACCCCTCCTCAAACACACTTACTAAACCTGGCAATGGACAGCTGAGTGGAACCAGGTTGGTTTGAGCAAACCGCGCATGACATGGGCCGTCCTGGACTGGAGGTGCCCATCTCCTGCTCTATTAACTTCCTTGCAGGAAGTTCTTCTATGTAATGGTCATGAAGATGCTGCCATTGTTTTACCATAGCTTTGGTCCTTAAAGCCTTTCATGCTGAAGAGGGACATGGTGGGATTTAAGGCAAAAAAAAAACTATCCACAAACCTTGGAGATGCTTAGATTCTGAAACATCATGTGTCTGGTTTGGAAGTTCTGCTGTTCAGACTCAACCACTAAAGCTGAGATGATGATGGACCATCAGGACCTTAGGCTTCCTTCACATCAGACTGATTGAGGATCTCTTCCTTACCCTGGTGTAGAATGACCAACTGCACTACTACAGTTACTACCGTCTCTTCTACTGTGTGTGTGTGTTGTGTCCACCATCCCTTTTCAAAATCACCATAATGACGCACACACAGACATTCCATTTCTTTGAGAGAGAGAGGGAGAGAGAGGTAGGTGTAGAATTAAAGGAGCCTGAATGGAGGTGCCGGTAGCCATGCTGTGTGCTGGGCTGTAGACAGAGGGCGCTGTCTCTCTCTCTCTCTCTCTCTCTCTCTCTCTCTCTCTCTCTCTCTCTCTCTCTCTCTCTTCGTGTGTTAGACGTGTAGTCTACTCCACACTAATCCATCCCTACATGTCCTGTCTCACCATGTCTTACAGAGGACAACACACACACTGCCAAGTCTAACATGACGGATCACACACACACACACTCATTTTCTGTCTGTTGCTCTTTCAGCATCACACACACACAGACATATATTGAGTCTCATTTTCTGTCTGTTGCTCTTTCAGCATCACATGCGCGCACACACACACACACACCCTCTACCTCATGGAATCCCAGTCATATACACACGAACACACACACACTGTTTGTTGGGGAGGGGGTCTCTCTGTACCCCAGTAACAGGTCTGATTGGAAAGCACATCGCTCCCGGCAACCAATCCCCCACCAGCGCCACGCAGGCCGTTACCACAGCAACCAAGGGGCAGGGGGGTAGACGGGATGATTTGGTCTGTGTGTGTATGTCTGTGTGTGTGTGTGTGGTGGGGGGAGGGTTTAGTTTGAGCATTAAAGTATGAAGAGAAGATGAAATCGTTTCTGCGTCGCACAGAACATCACACTCCACAAAAACACACACACACACACACACACACTGTCTGCGTGTCTGTCTGTTTCTGTCTCTCTCTGTCTCTCCATCTTTTCTTCAGTTTTCTGTGTCCAGTTAGAATTTTGCTTTCTTGACACATTTCACACACATTTTACCAGCTGTGTTTTAAAGATGCTCACACACACACACACCTCCTGTAGCCTGGCTTTCTTCATGGAAGAGTTGACACACTTTTGCATTCCTGTGTGTGTGTGTGTGTGTGTGTACACGCTGGTTGAATGCTTATGTTTGAGGCCAGCTGTCCCCCAGCGTCCAAAAACCAGGCTTTTTGGAGATTACCTTCCTGAACCAGTTTTCCCTGCTTACTGGAATGAGATTAACAGCTGTGTGTGTGTGTGTGTGTGTGTGTGTGTGTTAGAGAGAGAGAGACAGACAAGTGGGGGTGGGGTGGTGTTGGGGAGTGAGAGTCGGAGAAGAGGAGAAAACAAAGAGGACTGAGTCACTTTGGGTTTTTTCTTCATCGTCTTGCCGCCATTTTGCCCCTCGACGTTTGCATGTGCGCCCCTTTTTGGGTAACTATGGAGATGGGCTTGTCTCCATCGTGTTGTAACCATGGTGACCATGCAGATGGGGTGGAGGGGTCGGCAGCCATGGTGATGAAGGCTGATGCATCCCCCTGCTTTTAGGGGTGGGAGACAGTGAGGGCATTGGGTTCACACACACACACGCACACATACACACACAGTATGGGGCTGCTGAGTAATAAAGTCTGGACTTGTTGACACAGACGTGTGTGTGTGTGTGTGTGTGTTTGTGTGTGTGTGAGAAACTGTCAGTGAGATCTCATCAGCAACCTCAGAATAAACATGGCACACACACACACACACATGCATATGCAAATAACTCAGAAATCAGACAGTCAGTATGTTTCTCGTTAACCATTGGCAATACTATGCAAATGAGCTCTCCATCTAATCAGGAAATGCATCCTGTTGGCCAATCAGGAGTGTTTGTGCACTGTGGGCATCAGAGCTACCGAGTGGCGTAACTGTCCAAGCATTGACCCCACCATCATGAGATGATGCCACAGCCATCACTGGCCAGGAGTCCAATACACCAACTGGCTTCACTGTCTGTGCGTGGATAGTGGCCCTCCCTCTCCCCCATCCCTCAGTGTAGCATATCAGATGAAATGGAGTTGGCAGTCAGCTTTGGAGTGTTGCTCAATCCATAACATGGCATTTCACCCTCACCTTTCCCAGTGCTGGTGGTACGTGTGACTGGGGGAGTCAAAAATGACCACAGGTTATCCAAATGATGTGGTCATGGGCACCCAAGGCTGAACGATGTATGTGGACAGTAAAGATTAGCCTGTATGATCCCAAAAATGAGCTCCTACTGCACAGAACCTTCATTCTGGCTCTGACAGAAAAGGGCTCACCTGCACCTATAAGCCACATGGTGTTAATGTTGTGGCTGATCTGTGTATTTGTCTCGAATGCCCAGCTGTGAAAATAGCTTGCACACTGGAGAATTTCCCAATAAATCTGCATTATTTCATGTTTTGTGTGGATCAGAGAAGTTTGAATATTTTTACAGTGGTGGTGAATGGAACCAGGCGTCTCTATCCAAGATGGCCGCTTTATTTACTATCCAAACTACTAATCCACCAGTGAAGCTACATGTTTCTTCCAATGGGTTTATATATAACTGTGCCTCAGGTGCCAGGCAGCATTTTCAGAACCGGTTCATGTAATAATCTTCTATGACCGAGCTTTTAGAGGAACCAGACATCTGGTTCCATTCACTACCACTGTAAAAGTTAAAAAGAGGTTAAAATTCAATCAAAACTACAAATATGAATGGAAATGGAATAAAATATAGTATTTTAGCCCTTTTAATGCATCTGACTATTGCATCTTGGTTACTAATCTGCTCGGCCTCTCTCTCTCTCTCTCTCTCTCTCTCTCTCTCTCCCCCCACTCCCAGTGTTGAGGTGAAAATCCTCAAATCAGTTTTTGTCGTCGACTGCCTGCATGTCCCTCACTCCCTGCGCTGCAGCACGGCTCTAATTGAAAGAGCGGCTGCGTAACTACAGCTATTGTAGGAGGAGTAATCAAACATTCATGAGGAAGGGATCTGGGGGGAAAAGACAGAATCTAGGTCATGGATGCACTGACGAGACCACCAAGCTGCTTCAGCGACTTTGTCTTCTCCTCACTCCTCCTCCCCTTTTGTGAACCTGTTGCTTGCCAAATAGTGAGCCCACATTAAAGATACATGGCTCAGCCCTTGCTAGTTACTGATCAGTTGCCTCAGCATTATTTGAAATTACACACACTTGCACATACACCACGTCACGCCCAAGACATTGCTTTACCAGGGTGTTCACATTTCTGCATCATCATTACTCCATATGAACCCTCAGACACGTGGAGCTTTACTGGGGATGGAGGAGTCAAAATGGCGACTAGATTTGTGCTGCAAGAACTATGGAGAAGCAGCATTTTGTTTGTAGAACTACCCGTCCTTAAATGTTCAAAATGGTATTTTCAAAAATGAGCTTTAAATTTTAATTTAAACTTAATTCCTCTTTTTTTCTTTATTTAAGATTGACAACATGCTTTTTATCATAGTTTTTAATATTATACATTATATTTATTCTTTTTATTCTTACTTTTTAATTAGGACACTTTTAATTTTTCACAATTATTGCTTGTATAACTTTTTTTTCTTATTGTAAAACACTTTCAGCTGAATAAATGTGTGTATATACAGGTCCTTCTCAAAAAATTAGCATATTGTGATAAAGTTCATTATTTTCTGCAATGTACTGATA
>JBBIGC010049647.1:0-11451 GCA_037576955.1 Lepidarchus adonis | reverse complement strand
ACACACACACACACACACACACACACACACACACACACACACACACACACACACACACACACACACACATATATACCTTGATACCTGTGATCATTCAATGTAATATAGCAGCCTATACAGCAGCAACACAAAAAATTAAGGATTTCTACAATTCAAAATAATTAAGATGTAAAGGAAGTCCTTCAAGTGTGGTTTCAAGAAAAAATGAAAAATGCCCTTCTAGAGAAAGAGTCAGAATTGTTTACAGTGACATCTGAAACATTTAATGCCTCCAAATGGAATGTCACAGAAATATGTTATATCAACTTACAAGTGTGCCGCTTGACACCTAGAACAATTGCTTTGCCAAATGTTTTTTTACATTTAAAAACTCAGGACACATTCAAAAGACAAAATTAAGCATATTTGCATTGTATAGGTAAAAAAAATTCTGGTTCTCACCAAAACTAAATAAATCTGTACTGTACATTTAACTTCACATCACTCTAATGCACTTCCATCTCATCAACTAAATTCTTGCAAGCAATCATTTAGTGAAACAATACAGTACATAATTTAAACTTTAATCAGACTGCACCAGTTTCTTTGCATGCAAGATTGATCAATATTGAAAGACAAGTACATGAAAACAGATCATAAAATCATTAAGAAAACAGGACAAATATACTAGAAATCCTAAATTACCGAGATTCTCCTCACAGATTTAGAAATAAGCCTACAGATGACTCCTGCAGCTCACCTCATTGGAAGAGAAGGTTAAAGTGTGCGCACGACCAGACAGGTTGGGCTCTGCTACTAGCCCTGCTAACTCTGAACTTGGACTGCCTGGATTCGAATCATCTAGCACTGACCAACTCTGGAACAAGTAGGAAACACAACATGTACACATTTGTAACCACTAGACTATTTTTTTCCAGAATCAAGGACAACAGGCATTTATTCCCAACGAGTGCAAATGACTCAAGAATCAAACAGAAAATACCCAGACTGTCAAAACGTGCTGGCACTGCTGATCTACAACAACAAAACACATTAAATCACTGGACAGGGTTCTTAGTGTATACATCAAATGTATACTAAAAGCCAAAAGGTTAACTCACACTAGCTCAAGATCCTTTAAACCTGAAATCCACATATAAAAGTCCAATTTCCACTCAGCTGTGTTAAAATCAATAAAAGTGTAATCTAATATATGAATATATGTTTACACCTGAAGTGAAGAATCTGAGACCACAAAACTGTTAAATATGCAACAGGGCCAGCACTGTCCACAGAGGGTGACATTCAACAAGATCAATAAGCATGCAGAACTAACATATTTTTGGTTGCAGGGCAACAAATAAACTCTACAACAACCACAATAGCACAAAAACCTACATCACTACAGCAAACATGTATCACAACACAAAACTATAAAAGCATCTAAACGTAATCACTAGTGCAATGTGAAGACTTCATTTCAGTGGAAAAGTGAACATGCAAGTAACCAAATTTCACTTACACAAACAAGTATAGGCATGACCAAGACTATACCCAAACACATGGGTGCCACTAGCAGCATGCACTAAATACATTCTACACAATTGAAAATTCTAACTGTATTAGTATGTACTGTCAAATACACCTCTATCAATGACTACTTGGGGAGGGGGTGGGGGGTTGGGGGGGTAATACTGTACCAAATCTAAGGATCGACTGAACAGAGAGGACCAGGAGAGGTTTGTCTGTTTGGAAAAAGGGATGTTAGTCAGTGAAGGCATCAGTGGCGTTATAATTGTCAGCATGTTAAAAAAGATGTTGCATACTTCAGACTGTACAGTTGTGCTCATAGGTTTACTTACCCTGACAGAATTTAAGATCTCAACCATTTTTCAGAGAATATGAATTTTTCACAAAATAAACTATCCAAATGACCCTGAACAAAAGTTTACGTACCCTAGTTCTTAATACTGTGTATTGCCCCCTTTAACATCAATGATAGCTTGAAGTCTTTTGTGGAAGTTGTGAATAAGGCTCCTTATCTTCTCAGATGGTAAAGTTGCCCATTTTGCTGGAAAAAGCTTCCAGTCCCTGTAAATTCTTAGGCTGTCTTGAATGAACTGCATGTTTGAGGTCTCCTCAAAGTGGCACAATGATATTAAGGTCAGGAGACTGAGATAGCCACTCCAGAACCTTCACTTTATTTAGCTGTAGCCAATGTGTTTTTGGCCTTGTGTTTTGGATCATTGTCATGTTGGAATGACCAACATGCTGCCCGCTGCTCCATGTGTGATGTGTTAAATGCAGAGGAAGCATTTTTTCGCGGTGCACTGTCTTCTGTGATCTGTGTTCACTGTGTTCACAATGACAATTATTCACTTCACTTTGAATCCAAAAAACATCAGTGCAGCACTAGATGAAAGATACAAGGGTCTGTCAGGAGTCCAGAAACTCACTGACCTTTTATACACACCCACTAATTACAAACAAACAGATCACAGGTGAAGATGGTTACCTTTAATAGCCATTCAAACCTGTTTGTGTTAAGTGTTATTAGGCCAAATCACCAGGGTGTGTAAACTTTTGATCATAATCATTTGGGTAGTTTCTGTTGTCATTATGATATAAAAAGAGTAAACACATTTGTTTGACAATAAATGGCTTCAGCCAAACATTAACCATAAGTGAAATAGAAGTTCTCATTCATATTCTTTGACAAATGGCCAAGAAATCAAATTCTCTCAGGGTATGTAAACTTATGAGCACAATTGTAGATCCAGAAGCATTAACTTAGACTTTGTCCTTTAAATGTTACAGTCCCAATAGCTAGTATTCCTATAAAAAGTTAATAAAACTATCTCTGTGGGCTAAGCCTGAGAATCTCTCTTCCTCTCTTGGTCAATCAGTCACTCTCATATAGTTAGGCCCAAAAATATTTGGACAGTGACAAGTTTTGTTATTTTAGGTAAACTGGAATTACAGTTCTTTAATACGTAGCCTCAAAGGAGGTGAAACAGACTATCCTGAGGCTGAAAAAAAAAATCAGAGAGATTAGATTCACCACAAGTTGCAAACCATTAATAAGCATTAAAAGTAGAAAGACCAAAATAGACTTTTCCAAAAAACACACAAAGAAGCCAGCCCAGTTTTGGAACAGCATTCTTTGGACAGATGAGAATAAGCTCAACCTGTACCAGAATGATGGGAAGAAGGAGGTTTGGAGAAAAAAATGGAACATATCATGATCCAAAGCACACTACTTCTTCTGTAAAACATGGTGGTGGCAGCGTGATGGCATGGGCATGCATGGCTTCCAATGGCACTGGGTCACTTGTGTTTATTGATGATGTGACAAAAGACAGAAGCAGCTGGATGAGCTCTGAAGTGTATAGGGATTAACAATCTGCTCAGATTCAGCCAAATGCAGCAAAGTTGATTGTACGGCATTTCACAGTACAGATGGACAATGAACCAAAACATACTGCAAAAGCAACCCAGGAGTTTTTTAAAGCAAAGAACTGGAATATTCTGCAATGGCCAAATCAATCACCAGATCTCAACCCACTCAAGAAGCGTTTCACTTGCTCAAGACAAGAATTAAGGCAGAAAGACCCACAAACAAGCAACAACTGAAGACAGCTGCAGTAAAGGCCTGGCAAAGCATCACAAAGGAGGAAACCCAGCGTTTGGTGATGTCCATGGGATCCAGACTTCAGGCAGTCATTGCCTGCAAAGAATTCTCAACAAAATATTGAAAAGTAACATTTTACTTAGGGTTATGTTTATTTGTCCAATTACTACAATTACTGTGTTTGTAAAAAAATAGCTACATATCTTACATGTTTAAGCAAATATTTTTGTTCAACCCCTTGAATTAAAAATTTAAAACCTGCACTTAAATTCTGTTGTAGTTGTTTCATTTCAAATCCAATGTGGTGGCATGCAGAGCCCAAATCATTAAGACTGTGTCACTGTCCAAATATTTTTGGGCCTAACTGTATCTGTTCTTCAGTCAACTCTTTCTGTCTCAGCTCTTTGCCCCCTTTTGCTTATGTCTCTCATTCTCTCCTCTCTTTCTCCACCATCTATTTTCTTCTCCTTTCCACCTCTGCCATGGTCTCTTCCTCATCTGTCTCTCTGACTAATGATGAGTACCATATGGTTGGTGAGACAAGAATGCAGAACATCTGAGCCTAGTTCTTCAGCTCACGTCTGCCTCTCAAGGTCTCTGCCATGCATACATGTAGTCCTGTTAACTAGGCCATTTGTTTCCAAAAGTGAATTACTATCAAATGCTTATTTTTATTTTTGGCCATTATGCTCTCCATTGATGCAAAGGACTCGACAGGGAAGACGAATCCTATTATTTTTCTTAAAGGAACACCTGGGCACTAATAAAGAGGATTCATGATTGCTCTAACATGTATGGAATGAGAGCTAAGTTGGGATATTGGTAACTGCATTAAATAGGCTAGCAGTCATTATACTACTACTAAAGTTCCAGTCAGAACTAGAGTATATGAAGATACCACAAGGGAGTATAGTAAGTGTGCTCCATGTTCTATCCTGCAAGTCACTTCTAATAACTAGTCTTTAAGTTGCAGTAATTACTGACTAAAGCTTCACATGCAATGAAATAGCTGTTTATCAACTTCAGTGGAACAGCATTTTGGTAGTGTTTACTCTGACCACTGTACAATGATGTTACAATACAGCACTCAAAATCACAGGGATTTGAATTTTGCCCCCAATCTATTTCAAGAGACCTCACTTTCAGCTTCATGAAATAACTGCTTCAGTAGTGCTAAATGAGGAGTCACTAGAATGGGGAAAAAAAGGAACGAGAAGACAGTAGAAGTACCTTGTTTTTACGGTCCTGCTGTTCACTGGACTCTACTGCAGTAAAGGGCAGACTGCTAGAGGAACAGCAGGGTTCCCGCTCCTTCTCTTTCTCCTTGTCTCCAAACCAAGAGAAAGGCATACATGTGGGAATGGATGCCAGGGATTCTGAAGGTGAAATTTTTACTCCTGACTCTTCAAGCAACTCTGCTGATCCTCTACATGCAAGAAAGGCAAAAAGTGAACACAGACTACATGACAGCAGAGTAGTTTAATTAATGAAGAAACCATGGCCATGCAGGTAAGAGCTAAAGGACGTGTGCAAAGGTTGGATAAAGAACTGGATGAAGCTTGATATGCTACACAGTCTACCTGCTGTCAAGTGATGCTCTCATGGCCTCTTTGTCATGTTTTTTCCCTTTCCCACCAGACTTCCTAAGTCCCCTAGAAGAAAGAGAAATCTAGAATCATGGGCAGTTTAATACACACTGCCAATTACACTGTCAAATAGAATTTTCCTTTACCCACCCGAAATCTGGAAATCGTCTTTTGGATTTTCCTGCTGAATCACCAGACTCATCTAAAATTAAGATATTTAATACGGATTTAAAAGCACAGTGTGTAGAATAATAATGTGATTTTGGCTTTATCATAAAATACTAAATTTAACAAATGCACAGGGGACATGCCTTGACACAATGTTAAATTTGTTCATTGTTACAAGACTTTGCTGCACACCATCATACCACACTAGCTCTAAAAACAATCAGTGACTTTATTTATATATTTACTTGTTTATTGATACGTTAACAACAATTGCATGTTAATCAGAACCTCTGCTATACAGTTGTGCTCATAAGTTTACATACCTTGACTACATAATCATTTTAAATCATACTTACAACAAAAATTACCGAAATGAACCAGATCAAAAGTTTACATACATAGTTTCATAGTTTCTGTTGTCATTATGATTTAAGAAGCGTGAACACAGTTGTTTGAAAATAAATGGCTTTAGCTAAGCACTTACCATGAGTGAAAGAAAAGTTTGTGTGATATTCATATTCTCTGACAAAACGCCAAGAAATCATATATTCTGTCAGGGTATGTAAACTTATGAGCCCAACTGTATGTAGCATATTACCTTTTATCTCTTTAATTTTTCCTTTGGACTCTCTTTTCTTGACATTTCTGAGAAAACCAGAGGGGGACGTGTCCTTGGGTGGGGTGACAGTGGCGTTCTCTGTACTGTCTGAACTAGCTCTATGGGATGAGGATTTGCCAGGGAGCTCTAAGATCCTTTTGGAGCTACTCATAGGCCGGGCATCGCTAAGCTCCTCCCTCTGCCCATTTGTTGGGTAAGATATGGTCACTGGCAAGGATAGACTCTCCTGGATAGACCTTCGATGACAAGAAGCAATCTCAGGACTTGGAGACTCATCCATTTCAACCTAAAGACAAAGATAAAAAAATCATCTGTGGCAGTGACATTCATAAGAGTGCTTTACATTTGGACTGTATTTACTGCAGACCTGAGGAGAATATGCTAGAGAGCTGATGGTCTCTTTGAGTTTGCTGCGTGATGGGGGCTGTCGCTTGGCCTTCTGAGCAAGCTGGCCTTTGGCTCGATGGGCGCTTGTGTCCAAAAGCTCAGTCTCAGGAACTACACTCCAGTCGCCGTCTGAGAAAGATATATATGAAATATTGTACATCTTGCTTGTAGAACAGGGGAGCTCAGCTCAAATACAAGAGGGGCTATGAGTGCTGTTTAGCACAGTGAGACAACTGCCAGTCTATATGGTGTCATCTAATCAACAATGCCCATTTATCAACAATTTAACCCTTTATCATGTAGTGTCACATGGGTACAACAGTGAATGTTTTCCACTGAAGCCATACCTGTGTGATTTAAAATATTACACCATGAACATTCCAACATATTCTAATGCAACACTCCGATTCAAGATTATAGTCTATAAGCCATCACTTTTTCAGATTTTATACTGTATTTTAATACTGTATTACATTTGACAAATGATTGATAACTAAACTACACAAAACTAGGACAGTACAAATGCTAACCCCTCAAGAACATAACATATGCAACAGTTTGTTGTTTAATCATGTATAACAAATCTTGATATGTGACTTGATAGGTGTCAAAGAAATAAAAGTGAATGTGTAAATGGCTCTTTTTCAAAATGCAGTGTCAGGCCAGTGGCATTCAGCTAGCAATGACAGCTTTTTCGTTTTTTTTTCTTGTTTTTTTCTGTTACATTGATAGCCAGGTTTCTGATAAATATAAGACATTAAACTAAAATGAAACACTTAAAATCTTGGTTAAGATTACACAGTCGTGGTCTACATTGTCACTGGCCTAAAATTACTGTTGTGAAACAGTGGCTTTGCAGTGGCACAAGCAAAATGTACAAATGTAAGTCAGGTCATCTTTATCTGTATAGCGCTTTTTACAATCGATAAGAAACTGATGACCGGGTCCGAGCCCCTTAAGAATCCAGCATACAAGAAAGGACAAATTACACAGCAAAGGTATAACTGATAAAAAATAAAGGTTAATGAAAAACAAATAATTGCATCAACAATACCCTCGCTACATCCATGATAATTACACTGGTATTAAGGGAAGAGATTTCATAGGATCAGTACATGGCTTTGGATTAGTTTGACTGTAGTCTCCATGATCCTAGCTTAAGTATGTTTTGCAGATGGTTTAGCTGCAGGGTTCCATTAAGACTCATCAGAAAGACGCTACAGATTACACATTGTATTTATATAACAGATCTAGAGAAGCCAAATACACTCAAAGTACCTTTGAAAATATGTGTCCATTAATACACCAACATTTTTAAATACTGGACACAAATTAGTGTTATTAAGTATGTCAAACAGGCATTTTAAATCATTTCAAATCCAGTAATCAAGCCTTCAACCAACTGCAATATACACAATTTTAACTGGAGCACAAATGGCAAAGGAAATAGAATGACAAAGAGGCTAATTTACCTGTTAGAAGAGCGTCTTCAGGCGTAATCTCTGAAGCTCCAGGTCCCTCATTGCTGCTCTCTGCTGTGATATCCTGAGATTTGGTATGAGACTCTAAGGCTGCTACCTACAAACAAATTTTAGATAAAGAGAGTAGGACCTAAACAATTACCATGTTTAACAAACAAAAACTTCTTATAGAACTGAATGTTTGTTATGGGGTGTTTAAAATAACAGGAAAATGTTAAATAACAAACACTGCAGTGTTCTAAACAGTGCTTTTCAGCCTGTACTGATGTATTGGAAATGGCCAGATGTCTGTCACTTTATGTTTCTCTGTGAAAATGTTCAACAAGCCACTATACACTGATCAGTCAGAACATTAACACCACTAGTTACATTGGCTCTTGCCAAAGCGGTGGAATGCATTAGCCAAGAAATGAACAGTCAGTTCTTAAATTTGATGTTCTACAAGCAGGAAAATGGCTAAGCGTCAGGATCTGAGCCACTCTTATAAGCACTGTTGTGGTTAGGACCCAACAAACATAATCCAAGTAAAGACAAATGTTGAACCATCAACAGGGTTAAGGGCAGCCAAGGCTAATTAATGCATGTCAGGAGCAAAGGCTATCCGATCCCACAGAACAGCTACTATAGCACAAACAGTTATTGCCAGTTATTACTATGACAAAAAGGTGACAATTAGGCAAAAAAACACAATTTTAAGCAGATGCTTTTAGTATTATAGCTGATCAGTGCATATCAGTATATGTAAACTATAAAACATAAAAACTGAATGATCTTTATATCAGAAACTTAATATACTGTTTGGGATCGAAAAAAGAAAGGAAGCTGAAAGAAGACTGATTGGAAAAAAGATGTGTTTTTCCAGGGCTAAACAGAATGTGTCCTTACTCGCTGCTGTAGGTCCTCCAGTTGTGTTTTGTACCAGCTCTCCCTTTCTTCCAGAGTCTTTTTCAGTTCTTCCTCACGCTTTGTAAAATCTATCTCTCTGTTGCATTGATAAAATAAATGTCAGAAAAAGTTTACAAAGCAATGGGGGTGCATAAGCATTTCAATAATATCCTGTAAAGCATATAGGCAATGCACAGAAATCTCAAACACTGATTTTTCAGGTTTCGGACAAAAAAAGCCAAAGATTAAGCAGGTTTACAATTGGGTCTCAAAATGTAATATTTAACAAGTAATTTCAATTATAATTACAATGTCATAAAAATACTGTTTGCTCCCATCACTCTCCTGTACTGATCAGCACCGACAGGATGAAACAATTCAAGGTGCAGCAGATTTCAAGTGAAACACAAACTGCTGCAGCATATACTTGTATTCCATGTGTATGTGGTCTTTAGCTTGTGTGATGAATGTAAAAATTAAATATGCCTTTTTGGGAAGTGGGGGGTGTTGGTTGGGGTTGCAGATTTTGTACTCAATTTAGGGGAGGGGGCAGAAAAAGCAAAGTCATTTGTGTTCTCTTGGACTGTGCCATCACTGGGGATTTAACTCAGTCTTCTGATGATAGAGCCAAACCTTATGATAGTTGTGCTACTCAGCAGCCCATTCATGACCTTTACCAAAGGTGAAAATTAAAGAAATACAGGTATATCTAAAAAATAAAAAAAAAATAAAAAAAAATAAAAGAATAGCGTGAAAAGTTCAATATTTCTTGACATTCATTTCAGAAAGTGAAATTCATATATTATATAGATTCATTACACATAGAGTGAAATATGTCAAGCCTTTATTTCTTGGAATTTCAATGATTATGGCTTACAGATTATAAAACCCAAAATTCACTGTCTCAGAAAATTTTTATATTGTGAAAACATTCAATCCTGGAAAGACATGGTGTTACACCCTAATCAGATAACTAACATAAAATGTCTTCAAAGGTTTCCTGAGCCTTTAAATAGTCTCAGTCTGGGTCAGGAGGCTACACAATCATGGAGAAGACTGCCGACTTGACAGATGTCCAGAAGACAGTCATTCACTAAGCCACAAAATGTTTTTGCTAAAGAAGCTGGTTGTCCCAGCAACAGAGACAACCGCAGCCTTGAAAGGATAGCCACCAAAATCCATTCAAGAATTTGGGGGAGCTTCACAAGGAGTGGACTACCTGCCCACACTGCCAAAGGCACCAAAAGCTGGTTCAATTACCAGGTTGTTACTGTGCTTGATTGGCCAGCAAAATCACCTGACCTGAACCCCATAGAGAATCTATGGAGTATTGTCAAGAGGAAGATGAGAGACACAAGACCCAACAATGCAGACGACCTGAAGGCTGCTATCAAAGCAACCTGGGCTTCCATTACATGCCACGCTGCATTGATGCAGTTATTCATGGAAAAGGAGGTCTAATCAAGTATTGAGTGAATAGTAATGAACATTTTCAGAAGTCTGACATGTGTTTAAAATATCCTTTTTTAATTGATCTTATGTGATATTCTAATTTTTGGGTTTTATTATCTGTAAGCCATAATAATCAAAATTCCAAGAAATAAAGGCTTGACATATTTCAGTCTATGTGTAATGAAATATTTAAGTTTTGAGTTGTAGTGTCTTGATCATACTGGACTTCATGAATAAATTTTTTTTTAAATTACCAATATGGCATCCCCTGCCAAAGAGCTAACTGTACATAATAATAATAAATTTAAGAATATTTAGCAAACTTAATTTTATTTGATTTATATTCCCCAACAATGCATCTGCAGCATTAATACACATCTCAAAAGCATAAAAAAACTTTAATCTAGTTTCTTGAAATTCTGTTCCAATAAATTATTTTAATTTCCATACACCTATAAGACTACACATTATAAGACAGCTCATACTCACTTCTGCTGGTAGTCTTTGAGCAGTTTCTTGGCTTTGTTGTATTTCTTATCCAATGCCTCATACTGGTTCTGAGTGTCAATCAGCTGTTCATTAATGGCTTTACAGAGAGCCTGAGCATCAAGCCAGTTCTTCTCAATATATGCTATTCTTTCAGAGTTCTCTTCTAGATTCTTCTGCAGCTGGGCCTCTCGTATCTCCCATGTTGCTCTCTCTTTCTCAGACTCCCTCAGCTAACAAAGAACCATTAGAATAAAAGAAGTTAAAATATTTACAGAACAACACAACATAACACATATAAAAACAATTGTATGTTCAAGCATTTCAAATGCATCCCATGAATTCTAACCCAAAGTGGTGTTTGAAAGTTTGTTACCTCTTTAGAACTTTCTATATATCTGCAGAATATGAAATGTCATGTAATTTTCAAACAAGTCCTAAAAGTATTATACAGTGGGGCAAAAAAGTATTTAGTCAGCGACCAAAAACACAAATTTAGAAGAAAAAAAAATCCAGAAAATCACATTGTCTGATCTGGCTTTAAAGAATTGATTTGCAGATTATGGTGGAAAATAAGTATTTGGTCAGTAACCAAAGGTCATCTCAATACTCTGTTATATACCCTTTGTTGGCAATGACCACGGTCAAATGTTTTCTCCAAGTCTTCACAAGGTTTTCACACACTGTTGCTGGTATTTTTGCCCATTCCTCCATGCAGATCTCCTCTAGAGCAGTGATGTTTTGGGGCTGTCGCTGGGCAACACTGACTTTCAACTC
>JBBIGC010049646.1:0-26187 GCA_037576955.1 Lepidarchus adonis | reverse complement strand
AACTCCTTCAAGACTGTTGGAAAACCATTTCAGGTGACTACCTCTTGAAGCTCATCGAGAGAATGCCAAGAGTGTGCCAAGCAGTAATCAAAGGGTGGCTATTTTGAAGAAACTAGAATATAAAACATGTTTTCAGTACGTAACTCCACATGTGTTCATTCATAGTTTATGCTTTCAGTGAGAATCTTCCAATGTCAATGGTCATGGGAAAAAACCCCCAAACAAACCACAGATTGAAAAAAAAAAGGTGTGTCCAAACTTTTGTCCTGTACTGTATATAAATAAATTTTCGCCCATAACTTTCAATTGCCTTAAGGACATCAAAAGGAATAGGTTTTCTGATAATATTTAGTATTGCCTTGGTGCTACCCAATGCCCATTCAAATATTCTCCAAATAACATGGCCAAAGCGCTTGTCGAGGTGGCATGGAGTAGTGGACTAGAATGACTCATTTGTTTGCTTTTATATCTCAGTTAAATACTTACACTAGTAAAATACACCAGATCATCAATTTTTCTAACTGCCTCAGAAGTAGGAGTGCTCTTGAATAAATTTTTTTTGGCGAGTGCAGAGAAATCTGAAACAAATTAGTAATATCCAACTATGGTGTTATCGCTATAAAGCTTTGATAATGTTCATAGCTCACAGGAAGTCACCATTATTAATTTGGTCTACCTTCATTAATAGCTGGAAAATATTTGAGTAACTATTGACTGTTTGTTTGCAATGTTAGCTTACTAGCTCCATGATTAAACTAAAGAAGCACATTTTGAACATAAAAAGTCTAAAATGCATTACATTTGATTTGTGTTTTTTATTTTACTTTTACAAAAACAAACTATGGATACAATTCATTATAGTAAGAACATTTATCACTCATTTTTATATTACAGGGATCTGGGCACTCACCTCACTGATGGTACTTTTGCACACCTCCACAGCCACAGACTCAAACTTTGGGTCGGTTGTCAGATTCAGCTTATAGTTCCATAGAAGCTAAAGATAAAAGGGTTAAATACATTAAAAAAATAGCTTATGTATGCCAACAGGACTCAAATCTTCAAACATACATTCAAGTGTACGA
Organism: Lepidarchus adonis; assembly: GCA_037576955.1. Taxonomy (NCBI): domain Eukaryota; kingdom Metazoa; phylum Chordata; class Actinopteri; order Characiformes; family Lepidarchidae; genus Lepidarchus; species Lepidarchus adonis. Next base: position 25,102 of record JBBIGC010049646.1, on the reverse strand, counting down.
CACAACTAACAAGCAAACCATGTGTCATAGACATTCTTGGAATTTCAAAGATTATGGCGTACAGATTATAAAACCCTAAATTTACTGTCTCAAAAAATAGAATATAACATAAGACCAAAAAAAATTTTTTAAACAGAAAGGTCAGGCTTCTAAAAAGTATGTTCATTCCTATGAACTCACTACTTGGTTGGGCCTCCTTTTGAGTGAATTACTGCATTAATGCCCCGTGGCATGGAGTTGATCAGCCTGTGGCACTGCTGAGGTGTAATGGAAGACCAGGTTGCTTTGATCTCAGCCTTCAGGTCTTCTGCATTGTTGGGTCTGGTGTTCCTCATCTTCCTCTTGACAATACTCTATACTGTAGATTCTCTATGGGATTCAGGTCAGGTGAGTTTGCTGGCCAATCAAGCACAATAACAGCCTGGTCATTAAACCAGCTTTTGGTACCTTTAGGAGTGTGGGCAGGTGCCAAGTCCTGCTGGAAGATGAAATCAGCATCTCCATAAAGCTTGTCAGCAGAAGGAAGCATGAAGTTATCTAAGATTTCCTAGCAGATGGCTGTGTTGACTGTGGACTTCAGAAAACACAATGGACCAACCCCAGCAGATGACATTGCCCCCCCAAATCATCACTGACCATGGAAACTTCACACTGGACTTCAAGCAACATGAATTCTGTGCTTCTCCGCTCTCTCCAGACTCTGGGACCTTGATCTTCAAATATTACATTAATCTGAAAAGTGGACTTGGACCACTAAGAAACAGTCCAGTTATTTTTCTCCTTAGCCCAAGTAAGACGCTTCTGATATCATATCCAGCCTCAGTCTACTCCTTGTGAAACTCTCTTATATTCTTGAATGGATTTAGCTTGGCAATCCAATCAAGGCTGCGGTTGTTCCTGTTGCTGGTGCACCTTTTCTTACCCCATTTTTTCCATACTCTCAAATTTCTATAAATATGCTTGGATACATAACTCTGAAAAGCCAGCTATTTTAGCAATTACCTTTTGTGGCTTACCCTCCTTGTGCTGTCAAGGCAGCAGTCTTTCCCATGATTCTGTAGCCTTCTGACCCAGACTAAGACCATTTAAAAGCTCAGGAAACCTTTGCAGGAGGTTTGAGTTAATTAGCTGATTAGGATCATGACATCATGACTTTCCAAGATTGAACTTTTTTCACAATATTCTAATTTTCTGAGACAATGAATTTTGGGTTTTATTAACTGAAAGCCATAATCATAAAAATTCCAAGAAATAAAGGCTTGACACATTTCACTCTATATGTAATGAATCAATATACTAATATATGGACTTTACTTTCTGAAAGGAATGTTAAAAAATATTGAACTTTTTCAGGATATTCTAATTTTATGACCAGCACCTGTATAGCAATATGACTAAAATGTGTTCCTCTAATTTCAGTTCAGCATTTACAGTTGTGTTCACATATACAGAATTTATTATTTCTTGGTCAGAGAATATGAATGACAACATTTTTTCTTTCACTCGTGGCTAGTGGTTGGCTGAATCCATTTATTAATCAATCAACCAACTGTGTTTATTCTTTTAAAATCATAATCACAACACAAACTACTCAATTGACCCTGATTAAAAGTTTACATGCCCCAGTTCTTAACACAGTGTATTTGCCCCTTTAAAATCAATGACAGCTTGTGGTAGTTGTGGATGAGGCTCTTTATCTTCTTAGATGGTAAAGCTGGCTCTTATAGATTGTTAATTTTTTAGATGTTCCTGCAGCTGAGTAGCTACAACCCTTTCAAGGAGCTTTGATATAAAATACAGATTTGGAATTGGTCTGTAGGCTGCTTAAATTGCTGGGATTTAAAGTGTTATTTCAAAATAGGTGTAACAGCAGCAGTTTTTAGGCCCAGAGGACAACAGCATTTAAGAAGAAAGGTCCATTTTAGAGGCGGAAGAACTGATTTTCATAATTAATTCAGCAAAAGAGCTTGCATTTGTAAGAGAGAAATTGGTAAAGGGTTGTATTGAAAGAGAGTTACAAGATGGGTGGTGGTGGTGGGGGGTAACAATAAACACATTATACATTTGGTCGATTTTAAGTTAAGGAAGGACTCACATGACTGGGAACCTGAGATAATATGGCTTTCTTCTGGCAACTCAACCATGTAGCCCATCTTTCTTCAAGTGCCACCTTATTGTGCATCTTGAAACAGTCACGCCCCATTTTTTCCCCAAAGAGTCCTGTACTGCACCTGAAGTTATTTGTGAGTTTTTCTTTGAATCCAGAACAATTTTCCTGACAGCTGTGACTGAAAGTTTAGTTGGTCTACCTTTCTTAATTCAAGTTTGATCACTGCTGATTGGCATTCTCAATTTCTTTAATATTTTCTTATATCCCTTTCCTGTTTTATAGAGCTCAACTACCTTTTCCCACAGATCCCTTGACAATTATTTTGCTTTCCCTCATGACTTAGAATCCAAAAAATGTGAGGGCAGCACTCGATAAAAGATGCAAGAGTCTGTCAGGAGTCCAGAAACTCTGACTTTTTATACACACACCTTTTAAATGCAAGCAAACAGATCACAGGTGAAGATGGTTTCCTTTAATAGCCATTCAAATCTCTGTGTGTCAAGTTGTGTTCAAGTTATCAGGCCAAATCACCAGGGGATGTAAACTTTTGAGCAGGGTCATTTGTGTAATTTGTGTTGTGATTATGATTTAGAAAAAGTAAACACAGATCTTTGACAATAAATGGCTTCAGCCAAACACTAACCATAGTGAATAAAATAAAATAAAAGTTGTGTTACCATTCATATTCTCTGGCCAAGAAATCATAAATTCTGTCAGGGTATGTAAACTTATGAGCAGAACTGTATATAAGCCACAGTAGAACACAAAAACATAAATTACTGAGAAGCGGACACTTACATGATTGCAATCCGATGCAATTTCTGTATCCTACAGAGTAAAGAGAGACAAAAGCTGGTTAGTGATGCAAAACCATAAACACATTGGTAAAAGTTCTATAGAAATAAATGCTTTGAGCAGTGAAAACTGCACAAGTGTAATAAACACCCCATCACCCACTCCCCAAATAAATTCACAACTAAAGTTCATGTCATCTCAACAGTGGCAATAGGCCTACATAAGGAAAAAAGGACACTGCCTTTCTTTGAACAATATCCATGCTGTAAAACAGAGTGGAGACCTGTGGTTCTCTCAATCCCATTGACTCAAAATTTTGTGATATGGCACAAGATCCAAGCATGCTACAGTAAAAATCTGATTCTCCCCAAAGCAAAACAATCTGATCTGATACAATAACACAGAGAAACAAGTTAGCTGGCTCCATGGGAAACAGAGAACATTACACTCAACCCAGATTCGTATTTTACATGTTTATTTTTCCTTTCTCATCACACACGGAGTTCAAACGTGTACAAGCATATACATTTTAATAGTCATCAGCCTTGTGTTCCTATTTCAATCTTCAAGGTAAGAGTAGCCTGCTACTTTTCTCATGTTCTTAATAAATCAAATCTTCAGATGCAAATATTATTTGCTCAAACACTTAAATGGGCAAGGCTAAACAATCATTAAACATTTGTTCGGAGCAAACAGATAGATAAACTAAACATGTAATTGCAAGGAAGCGCCCTATAACACAAAGTGGGGCTGAGACTTGGAGATGCCAGAAATGGTGAAATTTACTTAAAACTAAGTTTATTTAGTTTGAAGCAGATGTGAGATGTCAAAGCTCAGGAATGAAACTTTAATACAAACTTGAAGAGCCTTGGTATTTTCTGGCTAAGTCATACACAAACCTGGGTTTGACCACACCCCAAGCATTACAAATTTCTTTCTGAACCAAACATGACCCGCATCCAATTGGAGTCTAAAGCTAACCAGAGCCCAACTTTTTTCCTGAGGAATAAATATAATGAAGTAAGTTGTCAAGTTGAAAGTCCTGTGTAACTGCAACTGGTCCTAGATTTACTTTGAAGATCCATTACTATGGTGAGATGTAATGTGATTTTGAAGTCAGAACCCACCTACATCACCCACATGGAGCACATACACAGTACAGTAACAAAGTGAATAAAAAAAACAAGTAAATTATTTAAAATAAATAAAAATAGAAATAAATATTATTAAATATTATATACACACACACACACACATACGTATATATATTTATACGTATTCACCTGGTCCGCTCACCAACCTGTCCCCGCACAAAATTAGTTTTTACATTGCAAATGTCACATGTCGAAATAACAAAAACAAGACTTTATGGAAGATGGAGATGTAACCATGGCACGCCATACGTCATAACCCAAAGACCCTCTGTAATCAGGTCATATTTATGGATAAAATCCCAAAGTACGTTCAGTCTGCATAACATTTTTGTAATGCATAGTTTAGACTTTGCAAAACTTACTGACCTTGGGGCAAAGCTTTTTCAGCACTAGCAAGTGACTCCTACATGTGAGACAAAAAACCCAAACAAACACACGATAAAGCTGGAGGAAAGAAAAACTAAAAAAATGGGAGGCTAACCGTCAGAACCTGAGCATGAATCTTCATAAATCTTGAATGAAATTTAAATATAACCGGAGCCTAACATACATGGCAATAGCAGTTAGACTCAATCTGGTGCAAATACTTAAAGCTCTAATCCATACTATTAGTAGAAAATAATAATAATAATAATAATAATAATAATAATAAAATTTACCTCCAGGATTTAGGATTTGATGCAAAGAAAAAAATTGTAAAAACTGGAGTATAGATAAGCTCTGACCTTACCAGTATTGCTTTTGGTACTGGAGAAATTAATACATCTGATTTTTTGTTTCTACATAAAAGTAATCTGTCCCAGTGTACCTGTCCACCTTTGTTATCGATTAAGACGTTTAATCTAGAACGTTCTCTCGCATGTGCTCTGTGCGTGATGCATGGGAAACTCTCTGACACATGCCCACACATGCACAGACAGTGATCCGCATGTGTACAAGGAAAGTTGTGTTCTGCTTATAACTGTATGTAATTTACATACGGACATCCGGTGGACCCAGAATGATGGGCGAGACAATGGGCACAAATACAAAAATGCTTCAAATTTAGACTGATAAGCAGTACGGGTAAGTGTAGTAGTACCATAAGTAGTATCTATTCCTAGCTATGATCACCCAAAACAAATGGGGAACAACAACAAAAAAAACACTCAAAGACCCTAAAGCAGGACTCATATCTAGGCTTGGCTAAATACAGTGGTAGGAAATCTCGTTTTAGACCCATGGCACCAGAGTGATCTCAGACAAAACACCAAGCTCATCTTGCAATCAGGACAGCGCTACAATAACACACAATAACTACTCTTTAAACAGCAGACCTTGGTTGAAATGCACCCTTAACAGCAGCAAAGACTTTAGGAGAAGTCTGGGGCTAGAATATTTCATTTACATGCAGACTGACCGAAAGGCCTTGATTGCACCTAAATCCTATCAAAAAGACAGGTCAGCCTGTTTTGACCCCATTCACATCCAGGCCTTCTGAACTCATTACAGACCAAAAAATACCATTAAACAACCACTCTCTCATTAAACAGTAGTATCCGTGCAATCACAACTGCACATTAGTTTCAATATTTGACATTTAAAAGGGAAAATTGAGAAACGGACAATTTAAATGTACATAGGCTGCTTTCAGCTACAGCATTTGCTACATTTTCGAACTTACAATCATCTGTGAAAGTAGGCCAGTGGGTCAGAAGTTATAGAAAACTGACAATGAACATGTGACATTTGGTTCATTGACAATTTGAGACTCACAGTCAAAGCAGTCTCATCAACCCTCCAAAAGGTCAAAGAATCAAAGAGAACAAACTTATCAGTCCTCCAAAATGTTTATCCCTCTTTCCAACAACAAACTCCCTCAGTCTGTGCCAAAGCAACTTCACCTTTTTATAGATCTTTCAAAGCAGTGAAAACAAGGACAAAACGACCAACTCCAGAAGGAGGAGACAGTAAATAAAACTAATTACACTCGGATATCAGCAACTCATGCCATTTCCAGAAAAAGACTCAGATTTCTGTTGTCAACAGGGGAAATTAGTAAATGGATACAACATGCTGCCAAAGAATAGAAGCAAAATACACAAGCTGGTCCTTCATCTTTTTAGATCAAGCAAAACCAGTCAAAGAGAATCAAATATTTTTCCACTTTTATTTATTTAAATTGTGAGCAAGAGATTGTCATGTTGTCCTGCAGCATCACAATCTGGTGCTCTGCAGTGTCAGGCAGTATGGGTAAAGCAGGCAGTGTGTTCATTGTGGACAATAAAAGAGAACATAGTGATTCATTGTTCACTTACAAATGTCCTTAAACAGAAGACAAAAGACAGTAGGACATCAAGTAGATAATTGATATAATTAGAAGAGAAAGCTTAAAGAACTTAAACCTTTACTGTACAACCACCATGACATTATCACGACCCTGTTTAACAGACCATGTTTTATGCTGGAATGCAGGGCTGTCCTTTCTCCAGATATTGCACTTCTCATTTAGAGCAAAACATATTTTGTTTAATCTGTTCACAAAATATGTTTCAAATAAAATTACTTAAAACAGGGGTGTCCAAATTTGGAGAGACAGGGTCCTGCACAGTAAGGTAGTTTCCTCATCAAACTCTATCACTGAACCTGGCTATTAACAGGTGAGTTGACCCAGGTGTGCTTGATCAGGGAAATCACCAAACTGTGCCAGACATTGAGCACTCATGGACCACAGCTGGACACCCTGGCTTAAACTGTAACTTGGTAGAAATTGCATTTCTGGAGACCACTTGCTTTCTCATTTCAACCAATGCTGTGCAGTGTTTTACTTTTGGTGGACTCATTAGTGAACGTCTCATTTCTTTGGTTGTTTAGATATTACCCTGGGTTTCTGTGTCATCATGCACAGTATTTATGTTCTTTATAAATAACTGGCCTGACTTTGGATTGATGGAGTTCAAACTCTTAGAGATGATTTTGTAACCTTTTCCAGGGTGATGAGCATCAGGTCCACAGAATGGTGACATTGTACTCCAACAGTTTAAAAATCTGACTTTGGTAAATACTTTTTATATTTATTAAGAAAACAAGGCAAACATTTATGCTTGATTGAAACCCTAATTGGTGGAAAACGTCAAATTCTAGATGAGCTTTAAAATAACTAACAACCAAAGATGTTCACATCTTATTGCCAAACAAATAATTGGCCATCTTGTCTAGTTTGTTTATTCTTTGTTTTGTCTTTGTTAGGTTGTGTTCCCTTTATTTACCTTATTTAGACAGAATTAAAGTAGAACTCTACATTGACACATAAGGTCGGAATGCAACAAATGTTCTGTGAGAAATGAAGGGGAAATGTATATACTCTCACATTTCACTAAATGCCTCAACAATGGCCAAAAGAAAAAGAGATATTACACGGTGCAAGGCTAAAAAGACTGGTCTCTAATCGGCCCCTTCCAGCAAAAACAACGGTGTCGCTTCTACCATGAGCTACGAGTAAGCATGTCGAACTTAAACCTGTATGTGACTGCTAGTTCCTCGCAGAGTCATTGTAAACAACTGAAACAGCTCGGAGGCATCTGTAACTTCAGCCTCAACTGTTTGTTCATTGGGTTAGCATTAGCATTAGCCAGATAGCGAACCCCCCACCAGTCACAAGACGGAAGTTAGCGGTCCATGCTAACACCTTTAGCTTTGGTACAGTTTCAGGAATGCTACAGAGGGTAGTCGGTCTTGCAATTATTTTTTATAATTTAAACGTTTACGAGATTATAAACACCACGCCGCCAACGTCAGCTCAAGTTCGTAGTGCCAAAATGAAGTATTTAAAATATTTAGCTAACACTACCAACGTTCAATAACGTACTCCACAGCAGCTTAAGCCCAGCCGGTAAATAAACTATTCGTCACTGTAGTTGAGGCGAATTACTGAAATGTCCAGATGTGACTCACACTAAACCGCAAACAGTTGTGTGGCAGCGTTCTCCTCCCACCATAGCAACTACGCAGTGGTCACACTGGCTGCCCGAATCGTGTTCCTCACACCCAATCTGAAACGATGCGTCCTGCTCACCTCTTTTCGGTCCTGCAGGCATTCGAGCACGGCGAGGTTGTTATTCCAGGAATGTTTGGGACAAAGCCTGGTCAAGTCCTCCCGACAGGCCTCTTCCTCTGCCAGCTTCCACCCGGTGCTGCGGCGGGGCTGAGAGGCCGCCGCCAAAATCTTCCCCTCCTGCAGCGAAGCGCTGGGGTTTTTCATGTTATCACCGGTTTCCGCTAAGTTATCATTGACACCGCCCTGCGTTTTCGCTCCCGAAGTAGACCAGAATCGAGCAGAGAGGCACACGCAGACTAAGAGAAGCTGCACACGTCTACAAGCCGCCATCTTCGGTAAACTACGTTAGCTACGGCAGCCGGACGCAACTGATGTGTTCGTGCGTGCGTTGGCGCGCGCTGCGTAGCAGCACAGGCCACGTAGAGCGTTTGGCTGTGTGATTTGCTCACGCCCCCTTCATGTGAAGTCCCAGCCCAGCTCTTATTGGCACCCTCAATACAGTCAAGAGAAAACAAGACTTCTTGTTAATGTTACACCCCTTTTACACTAACTTGTCTAATCGTATCCACCCTACCATACAAATGAGGATCGATTTTATTATTATGGTAGGTCCAAGGGCATTCAGAGCACGAAGAGCAAGACAGAAATCAGATTAGACCACGAAACGGCATAAGAGGAAGGCATACATATGAAGCATCCTAGATTACTTAAAACATCCATACAATAAAGGTTATAAGTATTTATTAAACATTACAAACAGACATTCATTTAAAATGCATTTACATTTGCCACTACACACAAATACAGAAAGGAAAAATACAGGCCTATCACTCATTTGTATTGTAAAACTCTGCAGGACAAACTGGTGTAGGCAAAACTGTAAAATAAAATCGTTTAACAGAAAACAAGCTGAAGATGCCAACATTCCTCCCAAAGCAGGTGGAAAAATAGACATAAGGCAGTATTCCAGAAATACTGCTATTCTTCCACCACTTCACTAGTTTTTTTTAAGCTGTTTGTGCACATGGAGTTAAGGGCTTGCTAGCTTAAACTTCTTCCAAAACAAAGGAGTCACATTCCATGCTTTTAAATTCCCTTTATCACAATTAAATGCCTTAAAAGACATTCACTTGATTCAGATGACATAAGACGTATGAAAGAAGGCTTTTAGGCCTGAAATCCCATCAGCTCCATTCGTGCTGGAGATCTCTGTTCAAATATCCGGTCAGCAGGGTTACTCTCAAAGTGTCCATAATTAAACATCTGTAAACCCCCTCCGACTGCCTCTCTGCTCACTCCCATTTATAGACCTTTAGCATCTTCTCAGTCAGAGAGGCCATGTAGTGTTCTTGGTTCACCTCAAAACAGCAGATGTCCAATACAGGAAGGTCTGCAGGCAGCTTCTGAAGCAGGGCTCCACTTCCAGCATCCCACACCTGAAGAGAAAATGAAGCATCAGGAGTTCCTTTTATGCCCATATTAACAGCAATGAGGATTAATGAAAATACACCGAAACATAAGAAATACCCACCATGGTTGAATTGGATCCCTCATCTCCTGCACACACCAGTGATGAGCCCTCACTAGCAGGCCTCTTAAACACAGCATTCTTTGTGAGTAGCTTGCAAGAGGAGCCAGCATTAAAGGTCTGGACTGGAGAGCAGGAGCAGACAGGTGCCTGGGAAGTGTCGGTCTGAGGGCTTCGATTCATCTCCATCAGAACACAGTGGAGAGATGGGTTTGCACGTCCTGGACCAAGACAAACAATAATCGGGTCTCAAATGTCAGTAATCATTATTTGTCTGCATACTGCACCCCACATTTGGTTTACACCTCTTTCAAAAACTTAGCAAATGCACCACTTGCTAAGAAGAGTCAGTAGAGTTCAAGCAAAGAAAAGGAATAGTAAAGGAGTAAGTGATTACCAGAACTCTCAAGGGTTTTACCCTTTCTAAAAAATCCTGATTGCTGGTGTAGAGACCCCTAGTGGTTCAAGATGTTATTAAAATCAACAATTTACAAGGTCTGGTAGGACAGTGTCTAAAATGCAGTGTTGAAGTGGTCGGGCATATTGTAGCTCCAAAAGATGGTGAGATCCTGTAGTCTCTACCACATTCAGTTACCCGCTGTAAAGATTTTTGGCTTTTTGAAGTCTTGAGGAAAATTCTTTGTTTAAAAGTGTCCTCCAGTGTGCACTGCTTCGGTGCAGTTTTCACCAGAGTTACTGTTTTTGTTTAGGTGTCGTATCAAAGTGGTATTAAATGCAGCTATTAATACCGCCTTGTTAAATGTTTATATTAAACTGGACTGCTTTAATTTTTCAGTTTAAAGTATTGCTGACATTTTAACCATGCCCTGCCACAAAGCGCTCAAATTACAGCACCGGCTTGATGACAGACTTTAAAAAATGATAAATAAATCAATACATTTGAGCTCAGGCTCAGTCGCGCTCAAGCCAATCTTAAGCATTTAAAAATGCGCTGATCAGCCAGAGTAATGATCCTTGACATCAGATTGGGACATCCCCAACCAACACTGTAAATAATCTAGCTCTGGGGAATATACAATTTCAGTCTTGGAGGGCAGTTGTCCACAACGTTATGGAAGTTCCATTACTCAGACTTGCAGTTACCAGAGGAGTTGAGATGTGTATGTTCAGGAAAATCACCAAACTTGCCCTGCAGCCATGAGCTAAACCAGTGGTCACCAACCACCGGGCCGTGGAGCATTTTGTAGCGGGCCACACAAAAACATTTAAACGTAAAACAAACAAAAAAAATCCAAACAATCTCAGTCCATAGCATCCAAGTGTGTTTGAGACATCAACTTTGCCAGTATTCTGGTCAAAAGTCAAAAGCAGAAAACCCAGAGATCACCACAACAGCACTGAAAACTTATTTTGAAAGAAAAGTTATGCATTACCATAGTGACCAGAGCACATTAGGGGCAGAGAGGATGACTGTATTGGCGCATTTCAGGAGGACGTTGCTAATAAAGTGGATTCATGTTTGTCATTATATTTACAAAATAATATATTTGTAAATATAATAATAAACATGAATCCACTGTGTATGTAACTTTATTAGCAGCGTCCTCCTGAAATGCGGCAACAACATCCTCCTCTCTGCCCCTAATGCAATTTGGTCGCTATGGTAACGCATAAACTTTCCTTTGGTAGAATCGTTTTAATTTTGTTATATTCATCCCTGACACCGTGAAAATATTGTCTGACATTAAACCTGTCCATGGCGCAAAAAAGGTTGGGGATCGCTGAGCTACAAATTCTGAATCAAATATTCACAACATATATTTCAGTATTTTATATTTAAGGAAACTCATAATGACTCACCTGGTCTATAGGTGACCAAGCAGTGTCTACTCTGTGGTTCTACTTGTATATCTGTGCATCCTCCAGACTCTAATGGCAGGACATGAGGTCTGTAGGTAGTGCCATCTACATGCTCCCAGAAACACCCCCCTCCAAGGGAGCCAGCTATGAGTCCACCACAAGGGAAAAGACTGGAGGCAGCACGAGGAAGGTAGGACAGGGACACAATTGGACCACTGCAAACACAATTATTAAAAAATTAAAAGCTTAATATAAAGCACAAAATGTACACAAGAGTTCTGTTTTATGACGTTTTATGACATCTTCTGGAAGCATAAATTTCTCTGTGCAAAAATATAAAGTCTCCCAAATTAAACTAACAGAATGTGATGTGTAATCTCAGACTGGAATTCAGTGAGCTGAGCAGTATTAGAAAATAAAAGTGCCACTCATGCGTAGCACAACCAGTAAAGCTACACTAAATTGATTCCACACTCCCACATCAGCGTCCCAAAAAGTACACGTACCGTGGTGTATTTTTTTGTATATTGTGCGAGTGTAAAAACTACTTCACTTGAAATTTTAGCAGTGTAACATCCATGTTTGTTTAGAGAAAATGAGCTTCAAAGCGCAAGTACATCATGTAATAATGAGAGAGACTGTGCTGCACCATGAAAGAGAAGGCATATGTAAAATGAGCAAAGTGGTTAAAAGTGGGTTTGTGACAGAAGGGTTGCAGGTTCTATTCCCAAGGCACCTAACCTCCAACTGCTCAAGGTGTGTGTGCTCACTGCCTCGGATGGGTAAAATGCAGAGAATTATTTCCCCTTGTAGCATACAATAAATAAATACAGTATTACCGGCAGTGACTTAAAAAAAAAAAAAAAATCACAGTAAAAATTCATTGAAAAAAGAATTCCAACCCACTCAATATGTCTATTGTAATGGCAAAAATATGTAGAAATAGTTTTATTTTAATAGTACATCAGAAAGCAATTGTTCACAGTACCTGGAACGGAGTGGGGCAAGCTCCTGCACATGAGTGCTGGTGTCCCGAGTGTCATACACTAGCACTGAGCCATTACTTAAGCCAGCATAGATGTAATTGTTGTTGTCATGACACCAGCAACAGCTCCAGACTGGTTTACCAGTGTTGTAGGCCTGAACCACAGTGTTAGTCCACAAACTAGAGAGAAAAAAAAATGCATTAGGAGTCTACCTACACTACACAGTAATTCCAAAGCAAAATGCACACAATGGTATACATCAGTGTTTGCCACATTGCAGTTCTGTGGGCCCACTGATACTACTACTTGTGAAGTACAGGTACGTATCCAGTATTGCAGGTGGAAAATACTGGGATTCAGCACAAACAGCTGCATACCTGGTGAGTTTTACAGTGTTATCAAGAGCAGCAGACAACAGCAGGCTATCTTGTTGTTTGTTGAAGGCAAGGCCTCTGATCGATTTAATATGGATGGGAACGTACTGACTCGCTTTAAGATTCACAGCGCTGATCTTTTTCACGCCAAAGCCTGAGAGGGAAAGACAGAGTGTCAGACAGAAAAAGAAAATGAAAGAGCACGGTACGTTTGCTTAAAACACATGACAAGCAGACTTCTACAAATGCTCACCAGGGACCAGAGTGGCATGAGGGGAGGGCTGAGAGGCCAACAGACAGCTGAGGGGCTCACAGTAAGACAGTACACGACAGCCTCCAGTCTGAGAAACAAGAACAGCTTTCGAAAAGACATAGTGTCCTCCACTGGAGGAGTCCTGTCTCTGAGACAGTGAAAAAGTAGAGGTCTGGGACTGAGAAGAGGTGGAGGCAGTCTGAGCCATCAACCTCCGCAACTCCCGCAACTCCTAGGGGGTGGGAGAAACAGTCAGTCATAAACTTACACTTATACCTTGAAAACCAATGGTATTAAAAGAACATTATCTCATGAGGGTGGGTCTGTCATGACACCTGTTTTTGTTGTCAAAAGACATGTATTGTACCAGAAATAATTGCTATAAACAAGTAATTTTAGCACCATTTAATTCCACTGATTAAATAAAATGTTTTTTGGTCTTTTAATTTTCTTAAATAATCATTTTCTCATTGAATTAAAAAAAGAATGGAAAACATATGAACTAAGAAGTCTCCGCATAACTGTACGAGACTATAAGGTTTATGAGCTCTACCTCTCTGGCCTACTAACCAAAAGATTACCATGCTTTCATCAATACAGCGCTTCCATTCATGTGATACTTTTCCTTGTAAGATCTACCTAAACAGTTTTGCACACTAAATACAACCCTTCATGGATATTATATTCAATAATATTCAATTACCTGAAACTAAACCCCAGCAAAAAGAACTCCTGTACATCCCAGGGGATCCATTCCTAAGACATGACCTAGTCATCCCTTTTGAAAATACTGTGATCATTCCCACAATGGAAACACGAAATGTATGTATTATGTAAGATGAGGATTTCTCTTTTTCTGCTCACATTAATAATTATTCCCAAATAAACAGGTACCTTCTCCATAACATCAGGAACGTTTGTCCATTCCTTACCTCTAATGCTATCAGTAACATCTCATCTCAAAATTTTAACTCCTGCCTGGTCTCTACAACAGATTCAAAATGTAGAAGAACATCTGGTCTTCAATACACCAACACTTCTACTCCACTACTACCACCAACTCCTTACTGGCAACCTGTAGCTGCCCACATCAGATTTTTTTTTTTTAAAAACTTGTCTACAATCCCCAAAAGGGTCAAACTCTTCTTACCTACCAGCAATGACCAAACCATAGGTAACAGCTCTTCCTCTTAGATTATCATGACAGTCAGGTAGGAACCTCCCATTTCAAAAATCAAACTCTTACTTCATTTGGCACATTAGTGGTAGAACAAATGTCAACTAACCACTTTTGTGTGTAATTTGATAAGGCCCAGGTAATTCTGGTAGAATCTAGCGGCTCTTACTTCAAGACTAGACAATGGCTAACAAATAATATGTTGAAACAAATCCAACTACCAACACAAAACAGGTGTTTAAAACATTTGTTAAAAGAGCAATTTAAAAAAATAGCACAGAGCACATACGTTTTGAAAGGTGAGATATAAAAAACAAATGCTTAGCAAAAAACAGACATGTGTGCACAGATCTTATACCTGGACCTCTCTCCGAAGTTTGCCACATTCATCTGTTACTACTTGCAGCTGCAGACGACACTGAGCAGATTCCAGCTCTGCCCTCCTCCGCAAGCTCTGCTCCTGTTCTAATGATCTAGAAATGGACACACTCTCTTCACAATCACATAAAACACGCAAAAATGTGTGTATGCTATACAACATTTTATATTAAATAAAATATACCTTTTTAAACTTTCCTGTTCTGTGTTGTCCAGTGCTCGGAGTTTACGTGCATAGAGCAAGACAATATCAGCCCGCTTGGCCTTTTTATTACACTAAATGGAAACAGAAGAAGCATTCTCTTCTCAAAACAGAACATTATCACTGGATTTCCAAAAACATAACCCATTAAACTGAGTTTTTTGGGAGGGTTTATGTTAAACCACAGTCTGAGATAATTACAGTGTAAGCAACTGTTGAGGAAAAAAAAAAAAGACTCACTGAAGTATATGAAAAAACATGCATCTTTAATCCTTATCCAAAATTTTAACCCCCTGCTCTATTATTTATCTGAGAAGAACTGACCTGAGGGCATTTGGATCCCTGGCCTTTTAGCCACCGGTCAATACAGGTAAAACCAAACAAATGACCACAGCGCAACGTGGCCAGACGATGCTCCCCTGAAGTAGTCCAGGGTTCAAAACATATAGAGCAGGTCTCCCCCTCTCCTTCCTCACTTTCTTCCACAGCAGTTGTGGAAGCTGCATTTCCAGCAGCCTCCGGTGGCTCCAACTCCACCTACACAGGGAAATTTTAACATTTTTTACTTGTTGAGATGGAATCTTTTAGAACTTCAAACTAAAAATAGTGCTCTTTTTCTCTGCATTAGGTACAGTTTTGCCTAGTGTGTATTTTTGGCTTAACAAATCATATGTTAAAATATTGTAAATACTAAACTATATACATTACACTTAATATAACAATTAATAATTATCCTAAGAGACACAGACTAATGACAATGCCATAGAGCGCACAAGTGTGTGAAAGACAAAATATGTGAATAGCAGTTACTGTTTAAATCAGGGGTGCTCAATACTTCGATCGCGAGCTACCGGTCGATCGCGAAGACATCGGTAGTCGATCGCAGGATCCTGCCATTCAAAATAAACTACCGCGCACGTGAGACAACACAGCGTAAAAACGAGTGATCCATGAGCCACAGAAAACACTGCAGTACAGATGGAGCCAATCATCCATCCCCACTGTGACGTTTGGCAGTTGATTGACATACAGAACAGCCAATGAAGCGTCATCAGTTGTAACAAGCGGTTTATTTACTTCTAAAGAAAGGGAGTAAAAACGAGTGGGGGACCTGAACCAAGTAAGAAACTAAAATCAGACTGTTCATTAAAAAGTACAACACTGACTACACACCGAAAAGCGAGGAGATTATGTCTGGACTATGCAGTTCTGGCTGTTGATGGTCATAAATGTACATCACTGCATTGAGCCAAACATGTTCATTCTGCTATGCAAGATAAACAATATATATTTTAAATATAAAGTCAGTCTCTCTCTCTCTCTTTCTCTCTCTCATTTTTTTTTAGCATTTTTATTGTTGGTAGATCTTTTTGACTTGGTCAATTTAAAAGTAGCTCGCAAGCCAAAAAAGTGTGAGCACCCCTGGTTTAAATGATCTTGAAAAGAACATGGAAACGATCTATTCATTACATAATGTGCTTTCAGCAAACCTTGGTTTCTGAATGAAGTAGAGGTTCTGTCCTTGTGGCTTCAACATTAGAATCTGCAGAAGTAGTAGGAGCATAGATACTTCATTTAAACTACATAAACAACTGGACAAGTCATTACAAAAGCACATTTATTCAAGTCCACAAAAGTCTACCTGGTGCACTGGAAACCTGAAGTGCAGGAACTGCCACAGAAGTCTGCTGGCTTGTGTTAGGCCCAGGGACAGATTCTGAGGAATGTCTTGAAACAGTGTTCTGCCTGGTCTCTCCATCTTCTTCAGACTCACTCACCTCTGTGCTGTCTGAGAGGAGCTCTGTGTCAGTTCCTGCTGACACCCTGAGCAGAAAGTCTAGAGGGCCTCTGTTCGGAAGCGTTGTCTGAGTAGAGTACTGGAAGCGCAGACCTGGTCTGTAAACATATATTTAGATACAGCTTGAACATTCAGTTGTTGTTAAAACTACTATTACACCTACTAATAATTACTGAAACATTAAAGCACCTATGAATAATACTGTTATTTAACAATTGGAGGCTGAAATTGGTATAGCGTACATAAATAAGCCCTTCCCAAGTTGAAGTGAATGTAAAAACATAAGATACAACACATTAAACACCCAATAATAGCCTCAGTATACATCCATTTCGACAACTCTGTGCTCCTGATGTCCAAGAATCTGCTTATCGTTTTCTCTTATGCTGTTCTGTCTTCACTGCTTCCGAGCAAGGCTTTTGAACAACTGCACCAACTCACTTTATTATTGCAAAAATTGTTTATTTTCTGTTTAGCCACACTAGTAAATTTATTTAATCAATCTTTCATTTTGATATTTAGTAAAGTATCATAACACAGTTTAAAAACACTTTTGCACGCACCACCTTCCTTCCCCTTATCATTTTCAGAAAATTCACTATTTTTATGATAATATTCTTTCACAATACCAAACATGCTTCCCTGATTAGATGATACAACCATTAGTAATCCAAAGGTTTTCTCATTCATACCTAGCTCTCCGTCTCCTTCTAACAACCTGAGTTGATGCAAGTCGTGGTCTATCAACGGGGGCAGTGCTTCCGTCTTCAGGCCACCTACCACCATCTTCATCTTCCTCTACTTCTGTGCTGCTCCCAGAATCAGGAATGATAATTGGCACCTCCACCCCTACAGAGCCAACAGAAACCCCTGCTGTTCCTAACTGCACATCCACCTCCATATCTTCCATCTAAAAAACACAAACAGGAAGTCAGAATGTCAGTAAATGAGCCATGACAATTACTTAAAACTGTCAATTAAATAATAAGTAACTAATCACATGAAATTATAAAATAAGAATAAAATAAAGCTTCAAAAATAATCAGTATAGTTTAAATAAGCACATGCGTATAGAGTCTAAGAAAGCATTAAATAAATACATAACACACAAAATATTAACATTTTTGACAGATTTCTTGGCCCTGCCCTTAACTGGAAATAGGTCCATTAAGGGATCTATGATGATACATTTAAAGACCTTCAGGACTACTGAGACTGGCCGACTTACATTTTGTTTGTGGGCTGGACTGATGTTGAACAAAATGTCATGTGTAAACACATCAGAAACACAGATGTATTGAATATATCATGAAGACTAGTCTACAGGGTGAACTGTAGATTAGAAGCATATTCCACACTTGCAGCATTTGGTCAATCTGAACTGAACTACAATACACTTAACCTGTTGATTCAGTTTGTTCCAAAGGATGTGAACACAGTCCTTGGGCACCAGGCCCCATTAAGAAGAGGTTGTCTCAGAGTCCAGATCCATATGTACTCTGGAATGGCTCATGTGGTTTGAATCTCGCTCAACCTCAAGCAAACCCAACTACAAGGTGTAATCTACAAGTTTGTAATGAACAAATGGTGAAAAAAAAAGAGAGTTAAGACTTCATGTTTACCAAACACCTATTCAGGTTTAGCTCAGGTTTCAGGTGTGAAATGGTTTATGGCTTTCAAGAGGTTTCCTCAACATTTGTTCAGCACTCTGCTGGTATATTTTACCTGATAAAACTCCAACTATAAGCGTGGAATTACCTTAAATTATATGGTTAGTGTGAAATACCCTTTATTTAGTGAAATAATGAGTGATTGGAAATAATTTTGAAAAATTAGGTTAAGGTGTTTGAGGTTATGGGAGGTTGCCCTTTGTACTTTCACATAGTAGAACTCAATCAGGTGAGCATGCACCTGCTGAGATATGAGGTTTTATTACACAGTGAAATTGAAGTAGTAGCGGGAAACCTTGATTTTTGACTTATTATTTGTCTTTGTCACATTGATCCCTTTCTCCAGCTGGTACTTTTGTTTGGTTTAAGATTATATTGTCCTTGCTCGCCTTGTAAAGCTGTGGTAGTTCAGCTGGCTGTCAGCAATGAATTTCAACATCAAGGAGTTAGGTCTGTTTTGTTGTAAGCTTTGTCTGACTAAGTGACTTAATCAGGGTTCCTAGAGCTTAAGACAAGTTACATAAAAGTCCCCCAGGGTGAAATTTAAGACCACCACTACAAACTAAAATTAAAGGAAAAAAACATGTTCTTATGGTTTATTTAAGGACAACTTAATTCTAAGTCAAGGTCTGTCTTATAACACGTGTTTTGGTGCACTTTATAATTGTTAGCTGTCGGCTTTTGCAGGAGCTACCGTGTGATTCGTGGATGAGATTTACTAGAAGTCTGACAGATAAGCGAACATTACATATAATTACTTTTATTTAGTGTTTCAAATGCAACAGGTTTAATAAACTCTACTCGCTTTTATTATGTAGTTTCGTATCTTATAGAAATCGTATCGAGTCCATCCCCAGTAACGATGCTAGTGGGATTAGCTTCAGCTCCTCAGCCCTGACCCTTTCCAAACATACACCAAGAGCAGCTTCATCGAGCAGTAGAGTAAGGCAACTGTCAAATTCATCTATTACGTTTTCTGGTTTAGTCTAAATATGACGAAATATTTAAGCAAACGCAACAGTGATTGTGTGGCTAACAAGCTAACGTTAGCTTGTCAGTCGAATGGTAAATCGAATAAAAACAGAAGATCGTTGCAAAACTGGTAATTTCTCATTCTTCTCGAAGTCTTCTGTACCCTTTACTGCTCTCATAATATGCTCCGAGACAGTGTGATACTCCACTAACTAAAGACGATGTACTGTGTAGAATACAAGCTAATGCACAAGAAGCTAAAGCTACAAAACAACCAGTTACCTTAAAGACTGTGCGTCCCTCTTCTGCCACATTAATCAGTCGTCACCCATGAGCAGACCCACATAAGTCTCGAACGGAGTCGAGGTTGGCTTGCTAAAATTTCGCCCGGATCGGCAAGTTGACAATCAGTCGTACTTCAGAAAACACACACGGTTTCTCGTCTAAAGTCCGCGCCACACTGTAGGCCCGCCCATTCACCCAGCTCCTCTCTCAGCTCTGCAACACACCGGCCAGCGCGTTTCTGACGCTTCACACCCAGTCGCACATCATTACACCGTGAAATCGCATGTTTTGGAGAGGGGATTTATTTAGTTCAATGCTATAAAATGATATAAGTTCCTGGTTATTATATTTAACGAGGCGAAGATTTGCTAAAGCAAGAGTATATATATATTTTTTTGTGCAATTCAAAACATGAGCAATAGATGGCGACAAATGACCCATAAAATGAATATCTTCTGATTCGTAACTTCTACTTGCTTTTTTCATTCATCGTTGACTACTCGTTAGAAGGTATCATCAATGTTTTATTTTACAAAGGAAACCGTGCAGACCCCTTAAAAACATTAATATCTTTATTAAAATAATCTGATTTTCATTTACACTTTTCACATTATATGGTCACACAATGCAGACCAGCATTCTGAAATTGGCTGTTTAACAGTTTTCAATTTCTTTCGTTTTCCTTCTTATTCAGGATGAACAAAATAGCTTCTGGATCTTCTGGAACTACAGTGAAGTAATATTCCTGCTTTATTAGCTATAAAAGCATGAGGAACCTTTAATGTCTTCTATGCAAGCCAGTATTTTCAATATTAGAACATTCCTGATGTAGTTAGGTGGCAAGTGTAAAACTTGCCATTTTTGGGCCAATTCCCGCAATAAGTTTGAAAATTAGACAACACCGGTCAAACAGACTAGTTCCCACATGTCAGCATTGATTATGCTAACTGCTGTTAAGACATTTTCCATGCAAAGACGATAAATTATATATTCACTTTGGAAACAACTAGGAAAAGAGGATTTAATTGCTTAAAACAATCCTTTAACTGTTAGAAAAATAGCACAGAAAAAGACAAACTTAAAATGAACGATCACATTAATAGAAAATGATAAAAGTCAATTAAGTCATTCTGACCCTTTTTGAGACGTATTTTCACACAGATTTAAAAAAATGCATGACTGTACATAAAAGTTGTGTCAAAAAGGATGAAATAAAGACCAAGGCGAACAATGATAAAACACATACATAAATATAAAACAATGTCCTCAGATGAATTTGCACTTTATGACTCCAACAGTCTCTTTCGTCTGTATGTCCTTCCACATCCCTGATGTCTCTGTAACTGGCTAAAGGGCGAGACATCTGCTGTGAATACACCCTTATTACTATACTGCTCCGAGTTTCCATTTGAACCTGTGGAAAGAGATGGAGGTGCTTGTCACAAGACTGCAAAATAGTAATTTGATTTAAATGAAGGAAATAGTCACAGTGGAGAGTCACAAATTAGAAAGGTCAGTTAAAACAGATGAAGTTGTGCCTACTACTAACATTGAAAAAGGTACATTAAAATTTTTAACTAATAGTTTAATTCAGTGGTTCCTAAACTGGGGAATACAATGAGTGCAGTGGGGTCTGTGTGGTAAATGGTATAAATTATTTAAATCTATTATTCATGCCAGACAGTCACAGGTGAGACACATACAAATGCCAATTAATCAATTATCTGTCATGTCACATAACTCTTGTATGAGAGAAGGGAAGTGACAGCGGCAAAGAAAGCTAGCAAAATGAACAGCGTACTGACAGAAAATGTGGTGCCTGATATCAGGTAGGGGAGCTTAGATTATAAAGACGGGAGAACTGATAGTTTAACTACATCTGCCCCTTAAAACATCTTACCATCAGACTGTGTAGTTTCTTTGGAAACAGTAGCCTTTGCTCCTTTGTATAATAAGGGCGACTGAGTGAGAGCAAGGATTCCACTGACAGACACTGGTGTCTTCACTTTAGAGCTTGGAGGGGTAGCCACTGTGGAGAAACAATCAAGTTCTAGGAGTCAAAAACAAGCTCAACACTTTAGTCAGGTGACATCTACAACACTAAGAAAGAAGTCATTAAACCCCATAGCTTTCATATTTGCCACATAATGGAACAGATCTAGTTTTGCAGTGGAGCCCAACCCTAGTCCTGAAGAAGTCAGTGCCAACATACATGGTTGTAATATTCAGAAAGCCCCCAAGGGCCTTCATAATGTTGACCAGATGTGTGAGATAAGAGTTGGAGCCAAACTCTACATAGTGCTATACCATCAGGTCCAGGTTCGAGTAACCCTGTTCTACAGCATCGAGTACAATGTCTTCAATTTTTTAATGAAATGGGATAATTGGGATAAAGAAAAATGTTTATGGTTGGAAAGGTTCCATGAAATCTCATGTACTTGCAGACCATTAATTTAAATACCTTTTAGATTAACTTAGCACTGATAAATTGCATTTAAATGATCTAAAGTCTTCATGAAATCATATTAAATATGTATTATATTTAGTATAATTTAAATGTTATATAGTGTCTTTTTATGGCATATATACACAATTATTTACATTTGCTAAGAAAAATGCATCACTACAGGAGCAAAATGTTGAATATGGCACTGAGCAGTTACAATATATTCTTACCTGACCTTCATCCTTGCTTTAACTACTTGGGTGTTTATCAGTCTTTTTACTTCTGAGAATTGGGACTAAAATAGTACAAATAATTCTGTAGTTGTAACGTGATGTCACATTGAGCTATCTTTTGGGATGCTGTATGAAAGGCTAATCTTACACAGGATAATGAGATATTAATAATTTCCTGTACACCTCACAAAGAGAAAGTTATTTTTGTAATCTAAGTGGTGACTGTTATAGTAAATTCCATAATGTTTAAGGTATCCAATGGACCTGGTACTTAAAAAAAAAAAGACAACCAAAAGTAATTCTTCATAGCCCTTTCTTTTACCTAGCTCAAGTGACTTTTTGCCAGATTTCCATGAAAATGCTTCATATTTTAAGTATTTGTCACATTCTGCAGCACAAATTCTGGCCATCCCATCTCAGTTGAAGAACAATGTTTAATCTCATACCTAATTTGTATTTGGAGACTGGTGTCCTGGACTCCTTGGGTTCTTCTGTGCCCTGTAACCTGAACACACCGTCAAGCTCTGGGTCCTCTAGTATCTCAGCCTCTCCCTTGACAGCATTGTCCTTAGTCCCCAACATACCAGTCCTTGCCCTTTTCTTGCGAGGCCAGCTATTTAAATTTTCTGGGGTTGACCAGCCTCGACTCTGAGGAGATGGAGTCCAGGGCATGCTTTCCCCGGCACCCAAGGGGGAAGGACTATTATTAGGAAGTCTTGTGGGTGTGATCGACTGACATATGAATGTCTGGACACCTCCCTTCCCAGGTGTCCCATGTGTACAAAGGGATGGGGATATGCAGCCAGGTTCTCGATGTTTTGAACAATGCATAATCGGGCTATCAACCCTTGATACCCTGACATTTTTAACATGTGGAGAGCGGCCTATAGCTGTATAATCCGTCGTTTCACCTGAATTGAAAGAGTCGGTACGTTTAAACTTAAGCTTAGGCAGACCAGAAGCCTGCATTTCTAATTCTACTTGGTAAGTACGAGGATTGTGCTCAACAGGCTTCCTTCCATGTGCTGGAGTTCTGGACACTCGTGGAGTGGAAAACTTTGGCAGTCCAGGTGAATACCCAAGACGTGCTGCTGCCTTTCTTTGTTGCCGATCTGGGGTCTGACGGAAGCCATAGCTTCGTCCTTGTGTGGCTTCAGCAGGAAAGGGTGGTGTGCCTGTGAATTCAAAAACTCCAGAAGATTTGGAGGACTTTCGTGAGAAGGAGATGTTCATCTTAATACCACCAGTTAGTTCAGTTTTTACTACAGAGGCCTCTGCAATATCAATGCTGTCTTCTGTGGTAGTAGCAGCACTACACTGGGAGGAGTCAAACTGCTGGGAGTCTGAGGAAGATCCCTCCTCCAACTTTCCCTTTGTAGATTCTTGATTCTGTCCATCAACAGTCTTTGTTGTCCCATGCTCTCCATTTGGTGTGTGCTTAACCCCAGTGTGATCTGGTGTACTTCTCAGATTACTAGTGCTAGCAGAGGATGCATAACCAGTAGAGTGTGACCTAAGAAAGGGATTAGATGTCTTCTCTTTTATAGGCAAAGATATAACTTTGTGTGTAGTACGGCTGTTTGATAGAAGAGATTCACTTTGGTCATGTGGTACAGTAGAAACACTTATATTACTTGTACTTCCAGACCGAGTACTTATTCTGTATGTTGGTTCAGGGCTTTTTTCCTGAGTTGTTGTTTCTGGTGTTGGTGGTGACAAATTCTCAATGGACAGTGTGTCATGATTCTGAGAGTGAGCTTTCCCAGGTAAGTTTGATGTCCTTCCAATTTCCTCTGACCTGTCAGCGATTTCAGAAACATTGTGTGTTTCAGGGAATAACCTGCTTTTTCTTAGGGTCAATTTGTCAGGAGTTTTAAAATCGTTACATCTGAAAGACTTGCTTGGTGTAATTAATTTTGGCGAATATCTCTTGGAGTACTGAGGAGATTCTGGAACCTTAAATGGTTTTTCTGACAGACATTCCCGTGGATTTGGAGACCAAGTGACAGTCTTCTTTGGTGTTCTCGTGTTAGGGCTCCTAAGACAAGAGTCGGAAAAGGTACTGTGCTCCATTAAGCTCTTAACTGGGGTTCTGAGAATGCCCTTTAATGGGCTTTTCTTGGGTGTCTCCAATAGAAGATTCTTTGCAGCTGAAGATCTAAATGGGCTACCTCTCAGGATCATCCCATTCTCTCCCACAGCATGACCTGGGCTCTTAGGGAAAGGAGATCCTTGAGGGTTGGAAGAAGTAGTTGGTGTCCTTGGAGTTCTGCTACCTACTGCAGAACCAGACTTATATGGAGATTTATATGGGGATTTCCTTGGAGTTTTATTAGGATTCTGAAAAGAAATAGCACATTTTCTGTAATTACAAAAGGAAATAAAGGTAATTATATGCAGTGCAGATATTTTCTATACCTATTGTTGCTTATGCAGGGGACACGTGAACACCATTCATTGAGTAAATTTGTTCTCACCCCTTTAAAAAATATTTTTTGTAAAATTCACCCCCACCACTTTCACCATGATCCACACTAAAGGTATAACATATAGGACCCACCCTACTCCAATTTAGCATTTTTTTTGTCCCAGTACAGTCCCAAACCAAGCAGACCCCCATGCCCCCACTCTTAACACATTCACGTTAGCAGAACCATTACCTCAAAAACAGAATCTGTAGACTCAAGTCGCGCTTTTCCACAGGCCCTAGTCCCCCAGGAGGAAGTGGATGGGTGTACAGGAGAAAGAGCAGCACCAAAAAGAAGTCTTACTGGAGATTTGATAGCACCAATATTAACACCACCTAAAAATAAAAGCACACACACACACACACACACACACACACACACACACACACACACACACACACACACACACACACACA
>JBBIGC010049635.1:0-11452 GCA_037576955.1 Lepidarchus adonis | reverse complement strand
ACACACACACACACACGCACACACACACACACACACAAACACACACACACACACACACACACACACACACACACACATACATACACAAGCTCGTGCACAAACCCACACCTGAGGCCCTGTTGGAGAAAACGTTTCAGGGGAAATTCAGAGAGCTTCTGCGCGTGTCCACATCCTTCCTATAATCTTCAGTAAAGAGATCTGACAGCGCTCCAGCGTCCCTGACCTGCTGGACATGCCTTCAGGTACAATGGGTCATCAGATCACAGATTTACTGAAAAACGATGTATAGAATTTATTTAAACAAACAGACCACAATCATCAGACTGTTGGAGCAGCAACACCAAACGCCAGCTAGAGCGAGTGAAGTCTCCCAGTGTTGGGATGTGGAGCTGTGATAGTGGGGCCCCATCCAAAACATCTGGAACGTGCTGGGGGTCGTTTGTGATGCAAAATTATCATCAGGACCAGACCTCAACATCTCACTGAAGACAATTCAAGCTTTGAGGAAGCTGGAGTCTTCTCAGTAGAACGGAGGCTGTTACTGCGACAGAGGAGGCACAGGATGAGCAGAGATCTACATACAGCACTTCTGAAGGAGCACTGCAAACTCATCTCAGCTCTGACCGTCATTCTCAGCAGGATTTCACAACACATCTGGCACACTGTGTGTGATGGTCGTGCTCACCCTCAGATAGTGGCGAGGAGTAAAACAGGGAAAGTTCTGGAGCAGTTCTGATAGTTGTTATCTAATAGAATACACTGGGGCTGTAAATAAACATACATCAACCATTTGAAGTCAACGCCAATAGTGTTCACCCACCGAATCTCGCTCCACCTTTAATTGGACGGACACAGCATGTACATGTTGGTGCCTGCTGCTGCACCTGCTGGCCCATTTAAGGTGGACCGAAATAATTCAACCATCTTATGCGTGTTGTTCTTCTCTGAAGCCCTACAGACGCGCCTCCTACACTTTTATTAAACCTGACAGATTCGCTACTGTAACAATCTACTACATCGTCAAATTCAGCGCAGTGTTAGGGCACTCACCTGCACGAGACAGTAACTTCTATCTTAGTTGCCGGTACTATAGAATTGAGCGGGTCGAAATCTCCGATAGCAGCCATGCTGAGGCGCGAACAGCGCGAGGTCTTCTTTCCCTCAGAAGTGAAGTTTTCACTTTTCCATCCGACAGCAGGTCCGTCCACAGCGCCTCTCCAGTCGCGAGACAGAGACCGAGTGAGTGAGAGAGTGAGCGAGAGGGAGAGAGAGAAGTGAGAGGAGGACGCTGCCGTTTCACCTGCGTGACGCGAATTCACGCACGAGCCGCTGCCATGTGCGGCGCAGAGCGCGCGCCGTGCTCACGGAGCGCGCAGACTCGAGCGCGCGAGAGGGGAGCGGTTCCGTTGCTCAGCCATCAGAGTGCGACGGGTGGCCGGGGGAAAAAGCTGACCAGGCGTTCCCTGCTGCGTTCCTGGGTGGGGGAACGGCGGAACCGACACTCCCGACCCTGATGTTTTCTGTGAGGCGGCGCATCGTGCTTTCTTTAATCACCTTGGTTTTAAGGAGACTCCATCTGCGTGACGCTGACGTAAAAAACGTAGAAACATAACAGTGAACAGTGGCGTCCTTCCGCTCGTTAACGTTCACAAATAGTCACGTGACAGCATGAAGGCTCTAAAAGGAGCTTCATCACAACACTGAACAGTTTAATAGTCAAATAAAGACTTTCACACACTATCATGTCAACAGTTACTGGGTTTCATTCTGCACTGGTAGAAAAAGTGTTGTTTGATACAGTGTGGAGATATGTTTAAAAGTACAACATGGTCTTTATGATGTGAAGCTTTACTCACTTTCCCAGTGTAAAGGGGGAAACTGTACTTTTTCATACCCTACATTCTGGAAGAAGTAAAATGTAACAAATAGAAAAAGTATAGAAGAGAAGTTATTAAAGAAAAATATTTTTTTAAAAATCACCAAAACAGTTACACTACACTTCCTCCTAAAGGCACTGAACATTTGTCCCAGCAGTATTGCTCCAGTAAGTGTTCACATCCTAAAATGCAGATTTTACCTTGAGTAACAAGGACTTCTTCTTTATAAAGACTTCTATATCTATCTATATAAAATACACAAGTTTGTAAAGCTGTATACTACCATATCTGTGCAGAGATCCCTTATCCATTCCCAACAGTTCAGAAGATATAGAACAGGGCACATGAGGAGCAGGGTAGGACAGCACTGCAGTACAACAAGCACACAAGATGTTCTCTTAAGAAAAAAGATAATGGTTTTGTTTGTAATTTCAGATCAGGACAAAAAGAATCACACCAAACCAGTATTGGATTCATTTTATTTTCACTGGAAGCACATAATCCTCTGTGTCCCATGTCTCCCTGGCCTCAGTAAGGAGAATACCATTAAAGAATCAATAAAATTAAACCCAAAGCCTGTACAAACAAATAACAGATGAACCACAGTTATGGAAGGATGAGTGCAAATGAGCATTTCCTTAAAATACAGAAACAGAAAGAGATTAAAAAGAACAAGTTAAAAAGCGGAACTATTTGTTTGCCACACTGAGAGCCCAAACTTGAGTCAGATTAGAGAAACCAATGAAGGAAAAGAAAGGTCTAAGTTCATGCGAAGTGCTTGACTCTGATCGTAATCGGTTTAATGCTGGATACCTGTGTGGGACAGGTCAAATATGTTTATGATCTTGGGATGTAAGCATAAAGAGACTATTTCTTTCTGATCAATGTGACCACAGAAAGCTCAGAAGTATTCTTGGATGAACCCAACATCAGGTATTTTAGAACTTAAATCAGCTTTTGGAACCGCCAGAGTTCAAGCCAACATTTGCGCAACAACCTGAACAACTGAAAGAATAAAACACAGTAAAAATAGCACAAAAACAAGTGAGGAGGAGCTTTTTAAAGCAAAAAAATAAAATAAAGCATTTGATCTGTAGAAGATAAGAGGTACTGCAACTGTCAGGAACAAAATAAACTAGATCCAAATCAACAGAAAGAAAGGCACAAAACATGGTCCTGAGGTTAAAAAAAAGGCCATTATTACAAATTACAACTGTTTGGAATTAAGAACACAACCCACCACCACCATTAATAATAAAAAAATAATAATAATAAATGTAAATGCTGAGTTCCAAGTGCTGCCTTTGTATGATATTCAACCACTTTAGACCGAAACGTGTTAGAGCACCTAATGGGATCAAAGCAGATGGGAGTAATGCATTTTCATGTGCAGACGCAACGCAGCAGAGATCTGCAGTAGCGGTCAGATGGAAAATAATTGCTAATACTTTCACAATATGTACTCTATCTATTGCAGATTCCAGAGTCCATCAAATGCATGAGTTCAGCCTAAACAGCTGAATAAACAAGCTTAAGGGCTAGATGGCAACTGCTGAAATAGTATGTGAGAGTAGCTTGGAGCTAATCATGAACATAGCATTTATACTGTATCAACAGGTGTGATCATATCAGGAACCATTTAGAACGGTTATTGAGGTGGCCTTTAAACATGCCCACTGTTTACGTGTGTGTTTGCTGAAGCTTAATAAATAAGACAGGAATCAGATTATTTAAATTAACAGAGTTGTATTCAATAGTGAATAGCACACAGTAGGTTTATTCAACTAAAAATTTTGTTTGGAATATAGATACAGCTGATTTTTGTTATTGTTCAAGCTTTTGTTTTTTATCTTAAGACAAGAAAAAAATGTAACAAAATTAACTTCAATGACAATTTCTCTAAATCTACGTATAAATGATGGATTTCCCCAAAACAAGAAAACAATTTCTATGCTTCCCAAGTGCTATTTCTAAACAATATCAGGGCTTATAAATGATTAGCAGCTTTTCATCTTCCCAGTAGAAAAGACAAGACTTTCCTTCTAGTTCTACAGTCATGGGTATGCTGTTTTCAGTTGGACACATTTTCTTTTTTTGGTTGTTATGTTTGGTTGCCCACGTACAATGGGCACTTATAATTTAGTTCCAAGAGCCCATTTTTTCAGGGCAGCAATATGGTTACAGCAATATGACAGGAGTTGAAAGAAATCCTTTTCCCTTTTTGTATTCATGGATACTGCCCTCACGTCTCCCTGTGTTCACTATAAATGCATTCATCAAACTGCAGCAAAATGACAGGACAAAAAAAAGAGGAAAAAAGTGTGAATTGTTTCATTTACTAGAGGCACCTTGACAGTCATGTTAGGGGTGTAAAAACAAAGTAAAAAAAATCAATAAAAGTTTTAAAAGGGGAAAAAGTTTGGCACTTTTCTTCGCCTTAGTCCAGAATGTCTACACAGAGGGATGGAGGGAAATGAGAGAAAAGAGAAAAGAAGGTAGGTGGCAGTGAAGTGAAAGTGGTGGGTGCTGTAGATTTTTCAGAGGCTGTGTGTGGAAACAGGGTGCGTGAGAACATGGTGCTTCAAGTTGTGTTCAACATGAGTGATCTTTTATGAGACGGATTAAAATATACATCTACTACCAGACCTAAATGTAGTGGACATTATAACAGAGTGGAGTGGGATACAGTAAAGAAAGAAATAACCTGAAGAAGTGAGATGGGGAGGGGGAAGAGAGAGAGAGGGAGAGAGAGAGAGAGAGAGACACTTCTCTTAGTGATTCATCTCCAACTCACACACAAAGGATGGAAAGACAGGAAAAGATGAGATGAAGACATAAAGAAAGGAAAAACGGGCTGGACTCATACGATGGTGTTTGTGCCTCGGAGGCCGACGCCGCGGGCGAATTGCTCCAGTAGCCCAGTGATCGCCCCGGACGAGCCAGGAGAGGAAGACTTTAGGCCGACTGTAGAGCTGTAGGCCGCCAAAAACAATTCCCTTACTGCCTCCAACCGAGTCTGTCTCTCTGATCCATACACACACCTACAGAGGGTCGCAGGGGGGAAGGAAAGAAGGAAGGAAGGGAGGGGAGAGAGAGGAGTAAAAGACAGAAAAAGGAGATTCAACAACTTTTCAAGATTCAATAAAAAGAATAGTTGACAGAGTACATATAAAATATTTTTAAAAACTAATTTCTATCATATTAAACTTTATTACACGGTTATAAAAAAAGATTTAGAAGGAATTCTGCAATTAACAAAATAATTGGGTGCATCCTTCATATCTGTCCCTTTTCTTCCCTCTACTTCTCTCTGAACAGAGACAGATGGATGCTATTTGTAGAAAACGACCGCATACACTGTTAAGGAGACGCACTCAATTTGCCTGCCTTATTGAGCAAAACAACAGAATTTTTCACCAAATCTAAGAAAACAGAAGAAACAAATGTAGAGAGACAGCGAGAAACTTCAGTCTGATTGCCGTCCTTTTTTTCCTCTTTTAGCTGACCTCATCACTCAACACCAAAAGACATTTCATTATGAGAATAACTGCAAATCCAGAGTATGCTCAATCTACCCCACATTTCAGAATATGCACAAGACCAGTGGTGCACTATTCTCTGTGTGTAGTCCTTTGATCACTATGTATTACTGTACAGAGTAAACTCTATTATAGATTAGTATCATGTAAAAAGCACCTGGAGAACAGCTACTGATTAATTAAACCCATAACCCCCACACACGCAAAATCATGCATGGCATATCAAAGTCACATTTTAGAGTAGTCATTTCACTTTCCCAGCCGTTTTGGCGGGCTTAGGGAGTGGCACAGCAAAGAAATGCAGCAAAGCGGTTCCGACAAGGAGGTTGTATGATAAGGTGATAATCATTAGGCCACAAGGGGCCGCTACAGTGCCAGCACACTGCTACTGGTGTGTGTTCTCATGGCCTCAAATGAGTCAAATTTAAAGACAAATTTCCCCTAGGGATTAAAACAGTAAAATAATAATAATAATAATAAAATAAGCCTGTGAGACTCACATGCGACCATTGGGACCCTCGTCCTGAAAGCTGAAGGGCAAAGGTGATTCTGTCGGAAGAGGACCAGTGTCATGGATACTTCCACAGCCTGAAACAATCTGCCAACTACCATACTCTGTAGAGAGAGAAGATCCAGAACGTGCATACTCCACCATAGGCCTGAGAGAGAGAGAAAGCGAGAGAGAGAGAGCGAGAGAGAGTGTGACTTGAAGTTACATCATTCTTGCCTGACTGGAAACATATGTTAAAAGATAGAACAGGGGGGGATGAAAGCTAAAGTGAAAAAAGAAAAATGACAGCCTACAGAGGTAAAGACAATGGAAACAGCATGTGAGGAGGGAAAAAAGGAGGGATAAAGAGGTCAGTGGAGGAAATTAAGGGTGACTGCATCAGCAGGACAATGGGGACAGCAAACGAGACACAGAAATACAACCAGTAGATTTTGTATCTCTGTCAAATGGAGAAATTTGCATTTGTATTGGTTAAGCAAGATTATTTCTGAGCTAGTATGCGTAAATACAAACAGCAAAAATGACTCATTGTGGGCAAAATAGTTCACTTTTAACAAATGCTTGGGTTAAAGCTGCAGCTAGAGAAAAGAAAGTGGTTTTTAGATGAAAATTTGAACGAGTACAACTTCCAAGTCTCTCCCTTCTCTGCTGGGCTCCAACCACGACTCCAAAGCTTCTCTACAAGCAGCTACACAGGATTGTGTGCAATTTCTTTTTTGTACCCAAGAGCAAAACACGTTTTATTATAAAATAGTTACGTTATACAGTTACATCAGAGTCAGAGGAACCCGATCATTATCTTTGTAACTACTGTGAAGACACAGTGACCGTTTTATCAAGTTACCCACTGCAGCTAGGACTACGCAGAAAATGGTCATGTAAAAAAAATAAGTGTACCCCAGATATTTTTCACCCTCTTAGACAGTGCCTAAGGATAAAGGTGATATTCTTTCTCTACAGAATATTTGTGAATATTTAGTACAATAAATGACTGGAGGGGAAAAAAACGAGTTTTTGCTCAAATAGTATTGCACATTTCATCAGAAATAACTTCTAGTAAGTGTTTTACATAATTGGCCACCAGTCTCATACATGAGCTTGTTTTAGACTTTCTTGCATATACTGCTGAACTGATTCAATGTCTGCAAGTTGGCAATAAGCTGAAGTAGAAAAGCAATCCTAAACAATTACATTTTTACTACCATGATTTACAGTTCTACTGAAAGTCATTCTTGTGAATACTGTACTGTACACACAAAACGAGACCTTAAAGATGCATACTCTTCTTAATAATGTCAGTGTCTCAGTAAAGTGTCATGTGCCATTGAGCACCGATTACAGCTTGACAACGACGTCTAATTCTGTTCACAAGTCGGTTTATTGCTTCTGAGATATGGAATCCCACTCTTCTTGAAGGGAGGCCCTCAGGTCATTCAGGTTCTGGGGTACAGAGTTACGAGCCTCTTCAAGACCCGTTCCCTAATTATGCGACCTCAATGAGCTGGAGCATTGAGCACTGTAACTCCACCACCACCAAAGGCTGATGCTTGGAGCTCTGCTTGGCCATAATTTCTGCTCAACGTGAATAAATTTTCATCAGAGAACAGCACTAAGGCCCACTGGTCTCTTGTCCAACGTAAATGCTGCCTGGCCCATGCAAGTGTCTTCTAGCACGCAGACCACTCTGATGTTTTCGATTGATCTGACGTGACACTTGGTGCCTCTTACCTCCCTTAAATGTGTCTGAAGTTGAGCAGAATTAATCATCAGTTCCCCAGGGCACTGTTCACAATGAAGTTGTCATCTGTGTGGGATGTGGCCAAAGGACGTCCACTTCTATGTCTTTCTGGGACTCTTCCTGTCTCTTAGTATCTCTGTTGGAACCTACTGATGATACGATGACACTAAGCTCAGTGGGCACTACCATCTGAGAACATCCTGTTTGAAGCCTCGCGATTGTGAAGTACCATTGACCAATTGTTAGGCGTTATCTTGGTCTCATGATGTCAAAAAGTGAACAGCATGATGAGGAGGACTGTTTAAATACTCATTCTGATTGAACCAGGAAATGTATTTGTCGATTCATTGATCAAACTCCTGTTGTGAATTTGACTGTTAAGCTAGAGTTAGAGAACAGCAAGTTGTGTAAAAACAGTTGGACATGTATATTCAGAAGTTTAGTGAAGGTCACATTAAGGTCACCTGTAAAGGTTACAGTGCATTTTAGGTTCAACTTGAAATTTCACCCAAAAGCCAAATATTGCTAACTTTTTGTGAGTAGCGAATATAATAATTCCTTGTGCTAGTGAGTCATACATCGTGCATTTAATATCACTTAGTCACATATTTATTAAAATGAATAAAGTAAAATATATAATCTGACTTAAATCTTAACATAATTTACTCTGTTAATCTATGCGCCACAACTGCTGAAATGAAAATGGAGAAGTGGTGGTCATGATTATCACAAACATTTTGACATGGTGAGAAACAATCAGTCTTATTGCTGAAAACACATGAATACTGACATCACATTTGTGAGAAGCGCAACATAATGGATTCGCTGGCATTGTTCTAAGATAATGGGGATGTCACAATTAGAAGAGAACGGGTATTCAGGGAGCATGATTGGCTCATCAGCTGATTTAGATGTAGACCTAGATGTGGAGTGATGCGCTAAACTAGGTCCAATGTTAGAGAGACCAATCCAACGGAACCGCACAATCCCGGTACAAATACAGGTACTGAAGACCGTGGGGTTCCTCCCAAGTGGCTGTTACCAGCGAGTATTAACCAACGGGTATATGTTATAATTAACAATTAAATTGTTAACATATTGAAAAACTTATTTAGAAAATACAAGAAGAATATAATTGTGTTTAATTATATTTTAGGTTTGGGATATTATAACCATTACAAAGCTCAATAATACCTGTGGTTTTAAATGGGATTATAGTAGATATAGTACATTTCTTTACGCTGTGCAAAAAGTTCCATGCAGTTGACTGTACTCACAAAATGTGTATTCTAAAAGTATTCAAGTTATTTGTGACACCGACATGGTCCTGCTGGCTTGGTTCAACAATGCAATGGCTGGCATCTTGATAAGGGTTCATGTATTGAATCATTTCTCTGCAGTTGTGTATGCGCATATTTTCTTACACCAGACCTTTTTTCTGCGTACATCATTTTGGTGTTTTGAGCGCACGTACACTTTTAGTATAAACTCTACACAATGTTTCATAACTGAGACCCCTGGGGTCAATTTGCACATTTCTAACAGTATAGCTGCATATTTGTAGCATGCTTAAATATCAAGTTGCACTGAATAAAACTGTCAAATACAAAAATGTGCATGTTGAGGCAGTTTATGTTCAGTCTAGGAGCTGATGATACTTTCTCTTTTGAGGACAAAGATGTTAAGGGAAACAAATATAAAAATGTTTTTCTGGTTAATAGTAGAAAGCTGAAGTAACTGCTTACAGAAGCTAAAATGTCTGAATATTACATATTACAGTACCCAAATACATAACATCAATCCAAGTCCAGGGATGTTTTGACCACATCAACACACCACTTAACAACACTACAGATTGTGAAGGCTCTGGAAAGCAGAAAGTCTTAAAAAACACTTTAAATCATGCAATTGACTGGACCCCTGAGGTTAGAGAGGCCCCTGCAGGTTGGCAGGTGAGGCTGCAATAATAATAATAATCCTTTGACAGAGATTTAAACCTGTCACTAAAATGTCTGGTAAATCTGAAAACACTGACAAAACAGAAAAATTAAACTTGCAACACTCTGTTCACAAGGGCATGCCCCTGACCACTAGGTCACCACTACAACATCCTATATTGTTAATTTAAGATTGAAACTCTGGCAGTGTTCCCACTCTTAGCTGATGGCACCAACTTAGATTTTTTTTCTTTCATTGTGTCCCATTAAAGACATATTTTTCCCTAAAATTACAATTTTAAGCATTCCATATACATAGACACACACTTAAAGACTCACCGTCGCCCTGGTACAGCCAATGGGCTACTGCCTGCTCGAATGAAGCCCTGTTCTGATTGGTTGGAGGATGAGGAGCTAGAGGACCTGCCCTCTGTGAGTGGATGAGGTAGTCGCTCCTCAGATGTGACTGGCCGGTTCCAAAACACAGTCTGAGGAGACGAGTTCATAGCTTTCCTCCTGTGAAAGACAAACACACAAAAGTCAAATGTTGCTTTGCCACCGCATGGTACCAACTCAGTTTGACTCGAACATCTTTAACAGTTTTGCAGTAGACAAATCTGTTATCTGGTACCTTTTTTCATACCAACACCATGATGGTTCCAAGCAAGCAGAAGAGATACCAAAATGTCACATGAAAACATTGCTGCCTATTGACTGGTCAAAAAGAATCCGCCCTATTCTATAAGCCACAGAAAACGCTCGTTTATGTTTTAAAACTGATAAGCTGCCCTATGTTACTAGCTGCAATGCTACTGAATTGACCAATCTGAAGTAGAAAGCGTATAATTTGACACGCCCCTGGATGCCTTTGCAACTCTATATCAGTAGCGACATTATACCGTAGTTGACCAGTGATAAAAAATTTTGAACTTAGCAATATCATGCTGCAGCCCAAGTCCTTCACTGCAAAATTAAAATTACAGCTCATCACTTTCGCAAAAGAAAGGCAGGCTGGACACTACTTTGAAGTAGATGAAAAACAAATGTTTCTGTCAATCGTGCATTTAAGTCCCTTGTGAGGATTGAGTGGGAAGAAAAAAAAAAAAAAAAAAATCGATGGCAGGTGGTGACCACATATTCACTCCACCAGGTGGGCAGCGACATGCGACAAAGTCACAAGTGTGAATGGGTTATTTCGACATGGAACAACGTGAAACCAGAAAGCATACAGAACATTTTTCGCAAAGCTGGAATCCTCTCTCCACCTACAAGCCTCCCAGCAGCACAAACAACAGCTATAATATCAGAGTGTAATAGCGGTGACGAAAGTGCATCCGTCATCAGCAACAACAGAGCAGCACAGGTAGCAAACAATTTGTTTGGTGACAATGACCACATATATAGTCTTATTTTGAAGGATTTGAAGAAAGATAAGACTAATTATTTTCTGCATTTCAGTGTTGCTAATTTTATACTGAAGAATTTACATGTAGACGGATGATTGACATTGTTGTACTGCCGCACCCCCACTCTACATTTGTTTAAATAAAAACTCCTCTTTTCTCAGCCAACAAACTTTACATTTTTTTTTTTAATTTCTGTTAGGCTTGCACTATATACTAGGATGTAATGTAACGTAGAATAGGACTGAAAAGGTTTGAGAGGCTGAGAACATAGTCACTGACCTATCTTTGAACCTATCTTTTGAAATGCACCACAGAAAATCCTTCCTCCCCACAGCCATCAGACTCTTCAACTCCTCCCGCTGTCACTCACAATAACTCTCTCATAACACAGAGCATTACAGCATCAAACATCTAAACACTACAATATTACATTATTACATGCTG
>JBBIGC010049616.1:0-11453 GCA_037576955.1 Lepidarchus adonis | reverse complement strand
GTTTTGTGTTGACCTGTGGGGGCAGTAATGAGTCAGTCCAGACTGTAATGTTGTGTGTTGACCTGTGGGGGCAGTAACAGAGTGTTTCTGTAACTTGATGAAATATGGATCAGTTTTCTTTATTATAGCTGAACCTTGACATCCTTATGTTGAACCTGGACGTATCACCCCCTACTGGTTTCGCCTCCTGGCTCATCAATGTGCGAAGAATCATGGGACAGTTATGCTCCTCCTAAACATTAAATTAAATGAACACAAACTAAATGCAAAAAGATTTTCTCTTTGAGGATTTCAGCAGAAACCGAGGCCAAGAAAGAGCCGTGAGTCCTGAACGCCTGTGTGGACTTATTCACTCCAACAAGTGGGTGGCGTTCGATCCTCCCTCACCTGTTTCCACATCTGAATAATCCTCAAATCCTAAAGGTCAAGGTACAGTATACAGGAAGTGATACGATTTTTGTATGAGGCAGATGGAAAAGACTTTGCTGTTGGCTCGTCAGTGGTCAGATGAAGGCTGATCTTCTGGCTGAGCTTCTAGAGTAGATACCATGAGCTCACTGACTCAGAGAGCAGCTGACCTGCAGTTTCTGACAAAGGCCAGAGTAGGAGTCCGCTGTCCTCGTGGCACGTCTGAAAACCATCAAAGCCGGCGCCACCCCTGAGCTGAATGAAGGAGAAATGTGGGAGGAGTGCAGGCCTGACATCTGCTTGTATGTGGGACTGTTCTACACTCGTAGCAAACTTGGCCTAATAAAAGCTGGCATTGTATTTTTCCCTGCTGTAGGCACCAAAGAACCTTTTTCTTCAGTTTGGTGGAAGAGAAGGACCACATGAGCCATGGAGTGTGAAATTGCATCTCACAGGAAACTTCCTGCAGGTCCAACATTACTTCTGACACACATTCTGTTCCTCTGCTCTACAATATAGATCGAGAAGCAAATCCCAAAGCAGATGTCATGAGTGTTTATTTGGAAATGCTCAGCATATGCTCGTTCTGAGCAGGCGACTCGGTGTGACATGGCCTCAGGCTGACAAACAGGCTTCTAATCTGCTCTTCTTCATGCTGGGTAGCTGTTATCTGATACCCTCGTTCGGAGGATGTGAAAACACATGCTGCTGTTTACGTTATGGCAGTAAACTGGAGGAGTTTTTATAGCAGCAGTTACTTACAGGACCCTGCAAAAGTGTTCAACCTCTTTGTCCACAAGCGTTTTTCTGATTTGTCTGCTCATTGGAGTAAATTAGAGTTCACATGGGCTTTCAGGACTCTTGTTCTAGTGGTCAGAACTTAGCCCCTGAGATCTGAAGGTCGCAGGTTCAAGTCCCAGCCCGGGAACCACTGAGGAACCCTTGAGCAACGTACCGTCCCCACTTCACTGCTGCCCGGGCGCTGTTGATAGCTGCCCGCTGCTCCACGTGGGCACGTGTGATGGGTTAAATGCAGAGGACACATTTCACTGTGGTGACTGTGTTCACAATGACAGAAAATCACTTTCTGTTTCTGATTTACACTGGATTATTTGTAGCCATGGCCTCAACTTTCACTTCTATGTTGATGATATCCAGTGTATTTCTGATCTCCTGCTTTAGATGCTGAAAAAACTTTTAAAAAGTTTTACCGGTTGGCATGAAAAGCAATATCACATTCTTCTAGCTTTTCAGTGAACCTGTTAAGTCTGTTTCTGTCATGAGAAACTTGTTCTTTTTGAGCCATCGCTTTCAAACGCATAATAAATAATTAGATGAAAGATTTTCCATCTCCAGAATATTGCCCGTTCCCATCCAGCACTGTCCAGTACCGAGGCCCATACTCTCATTCATGCTGTCATTATGTCTCATATCGGTTACTGTAACTAAGTACATTTAATTGAGTACTGTACTTTTCTTTGATTTGCCTTTTTTTGGAAACTTTTAACTTTCACTTCACTATATTTGAAAAACAAAACGGTACTTTTTAAATTTTAAGTGTGTGCCATGTTTGTCTAAAACAACCAAATGGTTTATTAACCACAACTGAACGTTTGCAATAAAGTTGTGCAAGCTTGTAGATATCAATAAGTAATATTAAAAAGTACTGTGGGCAGTAGGTCCAGTAAAATCATTTTGTTTGTTTGCTTGTCTACTAACTTTTAACGTGTAATAATGAAAGCATGTAAAATGGAGCTACTCAAACACTAGTAATGTTTTCTGAATTCTTAATGCATTAGGTATTGTACGTGTTATAGCAATAAATCAACAGTGCAATATGTACTTTTAAGTATTTTTACTTAAGTAAATGTCGCTGTATGACGTCCACTTGTATTGGAGTAACATTTGACTAGTGGTATCTGTACTTTCCCTTAAGTAATGAAGTTAGGTACTTTGTCCACCTCAGTTCTTTGGAAATTGGTCCTTCCAGAAGCTTCAGTGCTGCCAGGTTCCTCACTCATACAGTGTTCTGTTCACATCACCCGTCCTTTTCCAACTACACTGGTTACCTGTTCAGTCCTGTGTTCACTCTCACATCCAAAGCTCCTTAATCTTGCTCCCCAATACCTCTCTGTTCTCCTCCTGCCTTACTCCTCTGCTCCGTCTCCAAGCTCTACTAGTAGTGATCTCCAGTCTCCAGCCTGGCACCTGATTTCCTCTATTGGAGAAACGTCCTTCACCATTTTATCCCCCAAACTTTGGGATTTTCTTGCCCAGCAGGTTAGCCCCACACAGAAGTGTTTTAGCCCAGACTGGTTTCTTAATTATGCACAATATAGGACAACCAATCAGAACAGAGGTCATTTAGGCCGTTTCTGGTGCATAAACCCAAACACAAATAGCAAGAAATGTGAGGATGTGAGGGTACGAGTACAAACTCTGCCCAACAGACTCATCCTGCAGTTTCAGCACGAGTAAACAGGATACCTCAGAAAAAGACAAACCACTTACACCAAAGCCACAGCGGGTAACGCAAGGAGCTGAACACGAGTGCGAGAGGCACGCGTGGGTGCAGCTCAACAAACATCACACACACACCGTGTGTGAAGTGCGCTCTAAACACTCCTTTCCTCCATCACTGTCTCTCTTATTGGCACATGCACACAAACAAATGCAGCCAAAGCTGCACAAACCTGATCTACCTAGTCAGACCAGCACAGAGCAGAAATGTTCCCTTAAAAAGGTCAGGGAACAGTGTGTGGCTGGGCAGTGTGTGGCTGGGCAGTGTGTGGCTGATCATACTGGTAAAATTATATAACAAAGACATTTTCACGATACTAAGCATACCACTATTAAGCAGCTTTAAAAATCTAAAGTATAATCTTTTCAATTAATTTAATAATGAATGAATTAAATAATAATTATAATGAATGAATTAATAAATCAATTAATTAATTCCAAGTTCGTGATTATTTATTTGAAATAAATTAACAACATTTAAATACATTTCAATATTTGCCCTTAGAAGCATTAAAAAATATTTCAATTCAAATGGTCTTCCTCAGTTTGCGTATGAACACCTGAGTTTGGCTAGAACAGACTTGTTGATCTCATTGCTCCTGGTCCATTATGTTTACAAAGATACTGTTGGATTTATTTTTAAAATAATAATCAATTAAACATTTTTTATTTCAACACTGCAGCGCAATTATTAATTCTACAGCACAATTTTAACTATATGCTGTTTTACATAATATAGTCAAGTATCAATTGAAGTTTAATATTGAAACATTAATGATGCATTAATATTAATAATGCAGAGCTTGGGATAATATTTAAATAAAAATAATCACATTTAAATTGCAAACAAAATAAATAAAAAATCCCCTCCAATCATGTGGTCCTTAATGTATACAGCGTTATATTCCCTGTCTTTTTCCTCTGACCACGGCCACGAGATATATCACAGATGCATTTCTATGTACTTACACAAAAAAGAGACTTTAGCATTCATCCTCAAAACATTCTTTACCACCGAACACGGTTTTCTTACATAGCATCCAAAGAGTGTTAGCATCCAAATGCTAATGGGGTTTGACTGTATAAACAGGGGGTACTCGACTTATGATGGGGTTTCGGATTTTAATGTAAGATGAAACCCCTTTACATAAGAGTCTATGTGTGTAATTCCCTGGGGCCGTTCCTCTGTCAGTCCACTAGAGGGAGACACTCACTCACCTAAGGTGCTGTTTAGCCTTTTTCTGAGCATTTTATTATATTTACTTTCACTTTCACACCATTTAAAAAACAAAAAACAGCTTTGGGGCAGTGTCATAACCATGAATCATACTAAGTTGAGTGGGTTGTAAGTTCAGAATCCCCTTAACCCCCATATAAGGGGTGAAAATACGATACGATACGATACGATATGATATGCTATGCTATACATGGCCAACGATGACAGTAACATCTTAAAACAACAATTCTGCAATAATTTGAATCACACAATGACACAGAAACAAAGGGATGCATTATTAATTTACATAAGTAACAGAAAAGCTACTGTTACCTTTCCCATATTAGCTTTTCGACCGTGGTTGAACTTCAGCTACTTCAGCTTCAAGGCTTCACTTCTGTTCTCCCTTGTCACTTGCACTTGCATCGTTCTACCAACTTTTCTTTGCTGCTGGAAAATGGCTCTGCACTGCTCCGTCATCCTTCTACATGTAAATTCTTCAGTATAAAATTAGTAGCACTGAAATGCAAAAATTTAGGCTCACCTTTCTTCTAAACGAATCTGTAAACGTCAATTGCGATTATAGAACAGCTGCTCCAATGTTGGACGCATTCATATCAGATATTACAGACGTTGCATGGAGCTTAAATTATGTATTATTATATAAATTAGTATAGTACACTCACACGCACACACACACATTAACCTAATGTTAATTTGACAGTACTAGTCACAATATTGTTTTCTGATTCTGAATGGTTAACAAAGTGTGTCAAATTAAATACTATCACACACTGAGAACATTTTTTGTGCAAGTGGTCAGTGTAAGCACTGAAAATATCACTGATAAATATAGTTATAGTGCCCAGCTCAAATCTGTGGCCTAGCTGACAGGAAGCATGCACCAGTGGATCGTCTTGGTCAAAGCCAGTGGGGGAGGGGCTTAGGCATGCTGAAGTATTTTTAAAGATGTGGGTGGAGATCCTCTTTCGCCATGACAATTAAGGAAGTTCCTCTTCTTCCATCATGACCCGAACACTATGCCCCTACAATGACAGAAGCTT
The DNA here is from genome assembly GCA_037576955.1 of Lepidarchus adonis. Lineage (NCBI taxonomy): Eukaryota > Metazoa > Chordata > Actinopteri > Characiformes > Lepidarchidae > Lepidarchus > Lepidarchus adonis. The sequence continues at coordinate 6,245 of JBBIGC010049616.1, read as the reverse complement.
CAGAGGAATGACCTTACGTATGCGATCACTATATTCAGAGCGGCCCACAGTAATGCAGAGATTTTTCCAAACCCACTTGACCTCATTTGGCCTCTTGCCATCAGCCTGCACTGTCAAAGTCTTTATAGAACACTGAGCATTACAATATTTCAATATTCTATATCAAATATCGCATGCTGCACATGACCAACCTCACTAACCTCAAAGTGCAATATTCAGTGTAACTGCAATCACTGCTGTTACCATAATTTAATTTTACCATAATTTATCATATTATTTTTACTGCTTTTTCATTAAAAATCACAGATTTTTACCTTGTAGTTTTTGTTACTTTTGTATTTATAGGACCTTTGTATTTTCTACCTTGTATTTTTAGTACTGTGTATTCTCTTTAACTTGTATTTGTATTACCATTTATATTTATTACCTTTGTTTTTTCTTTAGTATAAGACGTATGTTATTTTATGTCATTGTCTCTATGCCGCAGTCGTTACATAAGCAATTTCCTCAGGGACAATAAAGTTTTTCTGATTCTGATTATGTTTCTAATCTGAAGAGAGTGAGAGTAAACATTGCACATGCAAACTTAGCAGAAAGGAAGAAGATTTAGAACATCTAAGGTGATCTAGTACTACCTTATGCTTTAGTCTGGTCTGGTTCTAAAGGAAGGCATTCCACGCAGAATGGTCTGATGGAGTCACGTTCAACTGTGGAGCAACTAAAATCAACTCAAATGATGTGTATATTCTACCGCTGGTCTAGTTTGTGATGTTGTTATTACATATACAGTAAATGTAGGGGTGAGCATTATGGCAAAAATATCATATCATGAGAAATTCTCAATATGCAATGTGTCACAATAGGTAAAGCAAGTTTATTTCTGTAGCCAATCATCATACACAGAGGACATTTAGTGTAAAAGTCCTCTTCTAAGCTTTCCTCCATTATTCGTGGGACGCCCCTTCCTTTTACATGGTCGTCAGCTCTGTGTCCAGGTTATATTCTCACCATAGAGACTAGTCTGATCTCTACAGAGTTTAGTCCTACTGTTTAAACAGGAACCAATGGGAACATGAAATCCTCTGTGAAACAGTAAAAGTAAAAATTAAAAAAAAAAGTAAACATGCAGCTAAAGATTTGAGTCCCTCTTAAACTGAATGCTGTGTAAAATAAAACGGTTTTAACCGCTTTTTAACAATATCGATTTTTAAATGTTTTCATTGATTGTTAAAATGAAACAAATGAAAAAATATAAAGTATAATACGTATAAATATTCAGTTTCTCACGCCACAGTAGTTTAAGTAGTTTAAAATAAGACTAATGATGCCCGCTTTAAAATGAAACAAGTTCGACTATGCTTTAAGTACTGATGCACTCAGAAAATCATATTGTTTCCACAATTTATCACAATAAAAATAAATATTGGCATTATGACCCAGCTGTGACAAATTCCAAAGGAGCAGCTGTGGTTCTGTTGATCAGAACACTGACGATGAATGAATGTTAACATTTACAGACCATTCTGACATTGGTTTTTGATAAAGTTTGGCCTTCTGTATATCATACACTAATCAGCCATAACATTAACATCACCTGACCATGACCACGTCGCCAATTCACCAGTTCCATCACTTTTGGTAGTTCCCAACTACTGCACACCGCCAACACTCGACAACAACCTTAGATCATTATGCTTCTTTTTCCAAAACATCACTTCAAGAAATGACTGTTCACTTCCTGCCTAATAAATCCCACCCCCCAACCAGTGCCACTTCAATGAAATAACTAGATGTTCTTCACTTCACCTGGCAGTGGTGTTAATGTTCTAGTCCTAGATGTTCGCTTTGTTTTTGGGTCACTGGAAAGTTGGAGCCAATCCCAGCTGACTATGGGCACGAGTCAGGGTTCAACACACACACAGACCATTCATACCAATGGGCAATTTAGAGCAACAACAAGCCTTTGGACAATGGGAGGAAACCGGAGCACCCGGAGGAAACCTAGAACTTCTGAATCACCAGTGCTGTCTAGGTATGAAAAGTGCAATTATATTCATATGTCTCGTTATTTTACATCCCATTACAGAACATCTGTCTCGCTGTATCTTTGAGCCATCCATTGCAAAACTATTAGTTATAATAAGGCATGACCCAACCTGGAATATTTTCAATATTCCACTGTTCAGGTCAACCCTAAAGAAATAAACAGCTTGTGTGCACATTTCCTAGTAATACAGGGTATAATTACTAGGGCTAATTTCATTTATTCATGTTCTACAAAGAGGGACTCTTCCGTTACGAGGATAAGGGAAAGAAGGAGCTGTTCAAACAAGAGCAGGGAGTTAAAAAGGGGCCACTTTTCCAGCAGGGTGGGTAACAGTGTGAGAAAGGCGACAGGTGAGGAAAAACCAACAATGCTCCCTCATCGGCCTCCTCAACGGCACTTCCAAACACATGCATTCTCACGCCCCCCTGCACCTCCTGCCTAGAACCATCCTGTCACTCTGCTGCTTATCGCACAGACCAAGTTCTTTAACATAAGGACAGACTTTTTCCCTAAATAGACAAAAACCAACAACATCCACCTCTAATCCCCCGGCTGTAATGCACACACGTGTACGCAACATAAACAACCCACATACACGCACAACCCCCCCACCCCCCTCGTCCACACCGCACCGTGGCTCCATATGCCAAAAAAAACTGCCCCTCATCCTTTATCTGTATTTATTTAATAATGGCCCAGTGCAGCATTCCTTTCATATGACCTCACGTTTCAGTAATCACAACCATGCATCATGAGCCCCTCATGCTGCAGGGAGTAAAAGCACTCCTGCACTCGCTCAGAATGCTCTGAAGGCTAATCCACTCACGTACAGGAGTCCCCGGGTCTGGCCAGGGTGCATTAACTCGGAAACTGCACTGCAGGGAGTCACCTCCTCCCAAAACATGGAATCCACTAACTACATGTGCTAATATCAGCTAGCGCATGACCATGCCATGCAATAGTTGGTGGAGAAAAGATATATTTAAATAAATAAATAGTAAATGATAAATTAAAAATAAAAATAAAAAAGCTAAAGAAAATTAAACAAAATGCAATACGATAAAATTCAAATACAAATTCTATAAGATTCAGTTATACTAACCAAAAAATATAATAAATAAATAATAAATGATTAATTAAAAAAATAACAAAGCTAAAGAAAATTAAACAAAATGCAATACAATAAAATTCAAAAACAAATTTAATATGATTCAGTTAAACTAACCAAAAAAATATCATAAATAAATAATAAATGATCAATTAAAAATAAAAAAGCTAAAGAAAATTAAACAAAATGCAATACAATAAAATTTAAAAGCAAATTCAATAAGATTCAGTTAAACTAACCAAAAAAAACAAAAATGAAAGTACCGGTATATAAGCTTGGCCCACAACACATTGTGCAGAACATGCTAGAAGACAGTATACCGATAACAAGAATGCATTACCCTATATTTGCAAAGGCCAGTACCGTTTTAGAGACGTACAGTAAGCTATAAATGTTAGCAATGAAACTTTATTTCGCACCAACCCATTATTGAACCATGGGAACCACAAACTGTTTCACAGGAAACTTCTCACGTTTAACCCTAAATGTTTCTAACCAGCCACATTAGAGAATCTTAGTGATGTGCTCTTTCCCAGTGGGGTCTGGAAATGATACTACAAAGTGACATTTAAAGCAGGGCCAAAAAAATGACCTGCTGTTGAATCACAGATGCGTTTTTCTCACTTACAGATTTGTCAGCTGAAGGCTACCCAGCTCATTAGCCTGGATTACATCATGGTGATTTCACTGTGAAATCATTCGGCACTGAGTCACCCACTCGAGCGCCATCTAGTCACTGCTTATGGCTTGCTTATGAGTGGAGATCTGCTTTTTATTAAAGTGACCACCCATAGGAATGACTCAGTGTGATCAGCATATCAATCAGTCAAGCACAATGAGTGGAAGCATCAGTTCTGCACAGTGATTGGAAATAGGACGATAAACTGTAATTTGACAAATTTTCCCAATACATGATATGTCGCCATTAGTGATTGGACTAGAATTTATCGTTTTGGATGAGCAGCTGATCGGTGTGGAAATGAATACAGGATCGCTGCCGTCTTTTGGAGCTACGATATGCCCGACCCCCTTGGCATCGCATTTCAGACAACACCCTACCAGAGCGTTATGGCAAGATTTACCATGAACTACAAAGTACTTTATCAGATGTGACCTGATAATTAGAAATTGGGAGTATTGATACGTAGACTCTGGACACTGGATTAACCCCTTGTTTAATTTAAAGAGAGAGCATCATACCAAACAGGCAGTCGAGGACAAGCTAGGCAAGAAACGAGTGCAAGTCATTTTGTGGGACAATGTGAAAATTCAGTTGTCAAACATATACAATGGAGTTTAATAATGTTAATGTATCTGAAGGAGGCGCTGTGAAACTGTTATCTAAGAAAATATACATATTGGCTTGGGAATCTGTATGAGCAGATCATATTTAATAATAAATTACTTATCAGAATCTGGGACCCTGAGCAGGTGGTACCTCGTGCTGCAAAGGTCACAACAGGGGGCAGAGCTTTCTCTTATAAAGTCCCAAAGTTTTGGAATAATCGTCAAAATATCGTTCAGGACTCGGACACAGTCTCAATATTTAGGTCCAGTTTTAGTCAAGCTTTCTGTTCTAGACAAGGGGCAGACCCAGGGGGTTCTCAGGTACAGAGTTTTCTGTTAGTTCTAGACAAGGGCCAGACCCAGAGGTTTCTCAGGCACAGAGTTTTCTGGTAGACTGGGATGCTTGGATGCTGTTGCCCCCCCATCTGACATGTTCACTCAGGTTTGTTGGCAGTCGAGTGGTTGGCCGCCTTGTGACCCAGGATGCCCTCATGTCTGTGCTACCTCCTGGCTCTCCCCTTTAGCTGTGCTGTCATAGAGAGTCTTGCCGGAGCTCCTGCACTCAACAATGTTCATTACCTTAAATAATCCATAACACTGAGCATTTCTCTCTCTCTCGCTCTCTCTGAAACTGTGGATTAGTCTACAGAAGGGGGCATTTATTCATCAATTTATAGAATACTTCATTAGGTAACAAGCTGTTTAAACTATCTTAGTCATAGTCAGTGTAGTTTTTACCAGTCTCCATGCTGTCCCCAAGCGAAACAATCAAATAAAGCAGGGATATGCATCTCAGTATGCTTCCTTATGCAGTTCATAGACCTCAACACATCCAGGAGGTCTTTGGAGAATACGCAGGAGTTTCTCCACAGCCATTAAACCAACATGACTCAGTTGGAGTTGTCCCATTTAAGCACAGCTGAATGGGAAAACCAGGAGTCAAAAGCCAGCTGGGTGGCTTTCTTGCTGGCAGAGACTTCTAGATACACTGGAACGGGATGAAGGCTCTTTCCATGGGCTCATGGCTTGTTCAGAGGCTGCTCTTGTTTTCACACATGCCTTGAGCCATCAGTGTTGTTCAACAAAATACAATCCACAAATGGGTTTTTCTACTTCTGGTTGAGGTATTTCACAGATTAACATGTGCTTTGCCCCAGTTAATACTCCAGTTTGAGAGGATTTGAATCAACTTCATCCATAGAAAGTGAATACAGTGCCAGAAAATGTTAATTTTTAAGCTTGAAATGCAAGACTAGCCAGCAGCAGTAATGCTCAAGAGACAGATTTGGGAGGTCAAATACTAAAACACAGTTAAGGCGATACAGCATTGCTGAAGTTCAACACATTTCAGCAATCGAGGATCATGTTTCAGTGATCAGTTTGTCTCTGCGAGTTCAGGAGTGTAGGCCATTAATTTAGTTGAAATTATGAAAGTACAATTGTTCACAAAGGCTTTTTAACCGCACCACCCCATCACCCTAAAGGACTTCCATGGTTACTTAATGAGTTTAGGCCATGACTCACCAAACTCCACCTATGGGTGGGCAATATGGCTAAAATATCACAATACTTAAATTTTTCAGGTGCACAATATGTCATCTGTTCACATGGAACAAATCAGAAAGAGTCATAGTTGGTGTGGGTGATGCAGCAAAAAAATCATATCATAAAAATTTGAGAAGATTTTCTGATATGCATCATGTTACAATACATATTTTTCCCATAACTGGGGAGATTATTATTATTATTATTATTATTATTATTATTATTAATAATAGTAATAATAATAATAATAATAATAAT
>JBBIGC010049605.1:0-11454 GCA_037576955.1 Lepidarchus adonis | reverse complement strand
TGGATGTTGAGATCCCCAAGGAGCATGAGTGGGGTTCCATCATCCTCTAGGGAAGATAGCAGCACGTCCAGTTCCTCTGTGAACTCTCCTAGAAGGCCTGGTGGACAATAGATAACAATAACAAAGAAGTTAACTGGATGAGTTATTCTAACATTGTTAGAATGTGTGTGTTTCCAATGTTTGGAGATGAGCAAACCTGTTTCACCTCCCCGGCCAGAGGGGCGGGATGTGTGGGAGAAGATGAAATCTGTGGATAGAGCGGCAGGGGTAGAAGTGTTGGAGTGTTGGAGAGACCGTTCCTGTAAATTCTTGGGCTCTTGCATGAACTCCCCAGAGTGGCTCAAAGATTTTGAGGTCAGGAGACTGAGAACCTCCAGAACCTTCATTTCATTTTGTGTAGCCAATGACAGGTTCACTTGGCCTTGTGTTTTGGACTATTGTCATGTTGAAATGTCCAAGTTCGTCCCATGCACAGCTTCTAGGCTGATGAGTGTAAATTTTCCTCCAATATTTTTTGATAACCTACTGCATTCATCTTGCCATCAATTCTGACCAAATTTCCTGTGACTTTGGAGCTCACACATCCCCAAAATCAGTGATCCACCACCGTGTTTCACAGTAGGAATTGTGTACTTTTCATTATAGGGCTTGTTGCCTGTAACATTTATGGTTGTGGCCTAAAATGTTCCATTTTAGTCTCATCGCTCCAAATGACTTTGTCCCAGAAGATTTGAGGCTTGTCTCTGTGCTGTTTGGCATATTGTAAGCAGGATACTTTGTGACATTAGTGTAGTAATGTCTTTCTTATGGCAACTCGAACATGCTGCCCATCTTTTTTCAAGTGCCTTTATTATTGTCTTATCTAACAGCCACACATTTTTTCAGAGAGTCTTGTATTTTACCTGAAGTAATTTGTCAGTTGTGGCAGTTGTGATTGAAATTTTACTTGGTCTATGTGACTGTGGTTTGGTTTTAATAGAAACTCTAATTTTCCACTTCTTAATTAGAGTTTGAACACTGCTTATTGTCATTCTCAATTCCTTTGATATTTTCTTACATTCCTCTCCAGTTTTATAGAGTTCAACTACCTTTTCCTGCAGATCCGTTGACAATTATTTTGCTTTCTTCATGAATTAGAATCCAATAAACGTCAGTGCAGCACTGGATGTAAGATGCAAGTGTCTGTCAGGAATCCAGAAACTCATTGACATTTTATACACAACCACAAATTACAAGCAAACAGATCATAAGTGAAGACGGTTCCTTTAATAGTCATTCAAACCCATTTGTGTCAAGTTGTGTGCATGTTATCAGACCAAATCACCAGGATATGAAAATGTTTGATCAGGGTCATTTGTCTAGTTTCTGTTGTCATTATGATTTAAAAAGAGCAAAAACAGTTGTTTGACAATAAATGGCTTCAGCCCATCAGTGAAAGAAAAGTTTTTTGTGTTGCTATTCATATTCTCTAAAACATGGCCAAGAAATTATATATTCTGTCAGGGTATGTAAACTTAAGAGCACAGCTATATACAGGGTTTGGTTCCTTTGAGAATGACATAACCTGAATTTTGATGTAAGTCAGAACTCATGCATGTAATGATGCTGCAGAGGCTATATTAACAGCTAACAACATGCATGGACACTCTCATATTACAGTAAAGCATTTAGAAAACGTTGCTCCAGATAGAAATGCTCTTTTTAATGCTTCAACATTCACCACAGCAGTAAACGCATTGGAGAGGAGACTTGTGGCAAAACCACACTCTCTGTGCCTTAGCACAGTGCACTATTAACCCCACCAATCTCACCCACCAATCCACATGAACTCTTATTTAACATTAATGGTGAATAAAACAAACAATACAGTGAAAACAGTGAAAAAAAGCACAAAGGCTGCACACTGCACGCGCTAGTGCTTACACATTACCGTAAAGCATTTAGTAGGTGTTAAACTGCATTCTATGCGCATAATAAGAAGTGACGTAACCATGAATGTTCATAAGTCAAGAATTTCCTGTACTCAGATGTGGGTAGTAATGTGTTATATTTATATTTACTACATTACAGGTACTTGAGTAGTTGTAGTTCTACTCCTAAGAGTAAGTATATTGCAGGAACGTTAGCTGTGGATCCACAGCTAAAGGAAATGTCTGGTTGAGGTTATTGCTGCCAAGGGATGGCCTTTGCCATTAGCAGTATGAGTTGTTTATGGTTGTTATCAGTAAAGACATTAAAATAGATGAAAATTAAATCACAATTTATGTTACAATTAATGTAGAAAGCCATGACAGTTCAATAGATTCACATACTTTTTAGGCATATTGGGCATATATGGTCTATACCAAAATTAATGTGACATAAAATTATCTTTAGCTGACTTTTGATTCCTTAAGCTATACTCTGGAGCAGTAATAAAGCGTCATAGGATTCTGTGAGCTGATTAAATGGATTCTACTGGAATCCTCAGTGAAGGACAGCTATGAAACACAATGATGAGATGTTGTGGCGTTCCAGCTATGCCTGTACTATAGATGTTAAAGGCCTAGATCAAAAGCAAAGGAATGAAAGCCACTGCTAAAGCGGCACATTCAGCCTGGAAATACCAGAGTACTTGAATGTTTGTGAATCCTTTAGCATAAATAGTATTTTCTCATCAAATTTTCCAAAGTCCAAAACACACATAAAGAGCTGTTGTGGCTGGTGTCCTTATGGATGTTAAGAGCTTTTTTGTTGAATTGAGTGCTGTAGATGATGTGACGTTCTGGTGCTTCTGTTCCAATACTTTTTGCTGCTGTTTTTACCGATCTTTGAGGCAGCTTGTAGTCCTGAGCAGTCTGGTTGCCAAATCACACTGTGATCAGACTGACAGTTCTCTATGGTACAGTGATAAAAGTTCACAAGAGCTGATACTTATGTCACTTGAAATGCAGTAAAAAAAAATACAGCCTCTGCAATGCTTTCTTGAGGATGCAGTTAGTGTGGAGAGATGGGTGTCTGAGATGTTTTTATACCAAATACTTTTAAAATATCAACCAATTTCAGCAGATGACCCATTGAAAGAAATAAAAATGTGATTTTTTTTTCTCAGAGATTTATCTTGTCTTATTGGCATTTAGGAAGAGATTAGCAGTTGGATCTTCCCCCACCCTCCTATACAGTATCCCACCAAAGTGAGTACACTCACTCCTTGCATTTTTGAAAATATATTATTATATATTTTCATGGGACAACACTGAATGACACATTGAGTAGTAGTAGTTAATGTACAGCTTGTATAACAATATACATTTGCTGTCCTCTCAAAATAACTCAACACACAGTCATTAATGTCTAAACCTCAGGCAACATAAGTGAGTACACCCCTAAGTGAAAATGTCCAAATTGTGCCCAAATAGCCATTTTCTGGTGTCATGTGACTCGTTAATGTGACAGGGTCTCAGGTGTGAATGGGGAGCAAGTGTGTTAAAATTGATGTTACACTTGTCACTGGAAGTTCAACATGGCACCTCATGGCAAAGAACTCTCTGAGGATTTGAAAAAAAAAGAAGTGTTGCACTATATAAAGATGGCCTACGCTATAAGAATTGCCAACACCCTGAAACTGAGCTGTAGCATGGTGACCAAGACCATACAGCAGTTTAACAGGACAGGTTTCACTTAGAACAGGCCTCGCCATGGTCGACCAAAGAAGCTGCAGAGGTTGTAGGGGTTGGGGGTCAGCTTGTCAGTGCTCAGACCATACGACGCAAACTACATCAAATTGGTCTACATGGATGTTGTTCCAGAAGGATGCCCATAAACAAGCAGACTAAGGACATGGATTACTGGAACCATTTTTCTGTGGTCTGATGAAACCAAGATAAACTTATTTGGTTCAAGTGGTGTAAAGCATGTTTGAGGAGTACAAAAACAAGTGTGTCTTGCCTACTGTCAACCATGGTGGTGGGAGTGTCATGGTTTGAGGCTGCATGAGTTCTAGCAGCACTAGGGAGCTACAGTTCATTGAGGGAACCATGAATGCCAACATGTACTGTGACATACTGAAGCAGAGCATGATCCCCTCCCTTCGGAAACTGTGCTGCAGGACAGTATTCGAACATGATAATGACCCCAAACACACCACCAAGATGACCACTGCCTTGCTAAAGAAACTGAGGGTAAATGTGATGGACTGGCCATCTGTGAGACATCCTCAAAATGAAGGTGGCACCAGCTCCATAATGTCATGAATGTCATGGGGGAGTGGTAGAGGATTCCAGTGGCAACCTATGAAACTCTAGTGATCTCCATGGTTTAATGCAGTGCTGGAAAATAATGGTGGCCAAACAAAATATTGATACTTTGGGCAAAATTTGGACGTTTTCACTTAAGAGTGTAATCTCTTTTGTTATCAACAGTTTAGACATTATTGGCTGTGTGTTGAGTTTTTTTGAGGTGACAAAAAAATTGCTGTTATACAAGCTGTACACTAAAGATATGACACTTTGATACAATGTAAAGTCAGTGTTGTCCCATTAAAAAGATATTCAGTACTATTTTACTCATTTTGTGAGATACTGTAGGGCTGCTTATCAGCGTTGCATATTAGTCAATTCACTGTGAATTCTTCTGCAAATTTTATGATGCTCTTGTCATATTTGGCAACACAGCTATGTGTCAACAGGCTGTACAATAGGACATTGAGTAAGACTGCACAATATATTGTCTGTTCATCATTATTGCAATAATGGTGTCTACAATATTGAACTTAGGATAAATTGTTGTAAAATTATTAAAGTGAAGGTGTTTTTAAAGCTTTTTTTCCATATGTGGATTGTATGGATGGGGAAGTGGAACTTTAACCATACTTACATACTTTGGGCCTTGTAAATTAATGAAACATGACATGAAACCTAAAAATATATTGAAAAACATCACAATCGCACTATATACTGTAATTGTATGACTGCAATACTGATATTATTGTGCAACCTTAACACTGAGACATTATCCCTTTAGAGTGCCAGTCCTAAGAACTAATGGAGAGGACTGGGTTTTGTGTATCTAGTGTGTCCCAGTGTAGGGTCTTCCCCTCAGAAACGCAAACAGCCAGTTACAGATAAAGTTGCCTCTGAGTTTCGACACTTCTGGCTGGGTGGTACAACTGTAATATCACTAAAGCCTTGTTCACACTACATGATTTTGGCCACGATCACGAGACACTGTTGCAATCTCTATGGTGTTCACACTAGGCAACTTGTGTTCCTGTGATTGGGGGTCTCACACATAACCATATGACTGATCTGCGACCTCAATTTTCTTCAACTGTTAGAGACCCATATCTCATTGTGCTGTAACCAAACTATATATTGTCATGTGAGAAGGCACCTCACATAGCTCTCTTCTCTTTTGAATGAGTTCGACCCCCCAGATGCCCATACGGCTGGAGTAACGCCACCAACCCTTCCGGGTTTATGTTTTTTCTGACCTGTGTAGCGCCAACCCAACACTCGCTAATCTCAATGGCTAGATAGAGCTCGTGCCAACCTTTTAAAGTAGCCATCACATTTTTTGGCTGTTTTACCAGCACAAATGTGTGGAAAAGCATGTTAATGCATAAAATTGCATACAGGCTGGGAAAACTGTTCACCTGTACATGCATCTTTGTGAGTTGATAAAGTTCTAGTGTTGGAGGCTCCCATCACACCCAATATGCCTTGAAGTGGGTGTGTGAAATCAGGGAAAGAATTCAAATGTAATACCAGGGCCACTTCTGGGCCTAGAGTTGGAAAACCTGGCTGTTTCTTGGAGTACTGTATGGCAGCATGGTGATTGCAAAACATCATTTACGTCTGATGTGCTTCAGGGCAGATCCAGATGTTTCTGAAACCTTCCTTTTTTAACCTGAAGACTGGTTCTCAACAGTGTGGGAATCAATTACTAAATGACACATATGGTGCCCATATCATTTGTGGCCAAACCCACGATGTCGTTATATTATCAAGCACTTTACTTTCATTAAGCTGCATTCGCTCTTTGTAGGCAGACATCTAGAAGAGTCAGTCAATCACTCATGCAGAGGAGGGGAGAGAGAGAATAATTCATCCTACAATTTCTCCAGCTCACACAGATGTATTACTTGGGAATGGGTGAGTTCGTGCAGAAGTGAGGAATTTGGAGTGGGTTAATTAAAAAGTCAGTCGCTAATCTTAATTTATGAGCTATATCTGAAGGCGGGGAGAGTGTGTGCGCCAGAGAAAAAGAGGAGCAAACGTTTGATCTTCCTATTAGAAGTTAAAAGTGAGGCCTGTCGGGCGATTTTTGTGTTGAATTCATTTGCACTCGTGCCTCAGCCTTCACTTCTGGGGGTTATCAGCGTTGAATGTGATACCCCCTCTCTCTCAAACACACACAGCCACACACTCCTCACCTTCTGAAAGCTGCTCTCGTGATAAAAGTGTAGCTGTGTTTGGGGAGGTGGCAGAGGGAGAGAGACGAAAGCCGCGAGCTTTGATCAAAACGGAGAGAGAGTGACAGTGACTTGCACACGCATGCTGTGTTGTCATCTTTGCACTGCGGGGAGGAAGAAGAAGAAGAGAAGAAGAAGACAACAGTATGTGCGTTAGCTAAGGCAGACAACATGGTGATCCCGCACGTGCCAGTCTCACTCCTCAGACTCAGCGGAAACACTCATCATGCTGGACGAGCCAGGGTCTACCTGCAGAACCGCAGTTTCTCAGCAGCAGTGGCACGGAACAAATGCACAGTAGAACCTTGTTCACAGGAAGGGCCATCATTGGAATTTCTTGAGGTAAAATCAATGAAGTTGGATAATTACCTTTTTTAACAATTCAGATCAGTTTTATTCTCTGAGAGGAGTTTAAGCACATATCAGTGGAATTGTGTTCTTGCTTGTGAAATTTATTTGGTTTCCAATAAAACATTTTATTTTATATAAATGACACTTTTTACAACTGACTTTGTCATAAAGCAGCTTTGCAAAATCAGCACGTAATGAGCGAAGCATTGGGGAAAGGGGCAAGAATAAACACCATAAGCATGACGACGAAACCTTGAGAGGAAGCATGACCCAGAAGTGGAACCAATCATCTATGATGCCAGATAACATTAACACCCAAAAGGATAAAGACTCAATTGAATTGACTCTTATGAACATTATCCAACAGTTAGCAAAGTTTAGTGTTTATAACACTACTGTTATGACACTACTTTATACCATATATCTTCCAATAAGAGCCCCGGCGTTCATTCCAAAAATTATTCGGACGACCCGGTGTTTAATAGAGACAAGCGTTTGTTGGAGACGGGTTATTATTCTCCTCACAGATGGAATGGTGATGGTATTTACACCACAAAATGTCCTGCAGCTTCTTCACATTTATTTTGACAGAAGATAAAACATCATGACTAAAATCATCCCTCTGTCTGTTCGGCTGTGATACTTGTCTGTGATTGGCTGTTATTGTGGGAGTGGTTTAGCACCGAATGCAGCGATAAGTTTAAACAGAGCCGCTTAATATCCGTCAATAACCCTCAGATATCACAACAGAAATGAGTAAATACATACGTTACACTCATATAATTGTCTTCAGAAATCAGAGGTTTGTTTTAAGCCGTTTCGTACCTTTTAGGGAATAAATTCTGTTCAAACACGGAGGTAGTGGCATGTGCCAGTGAAAGTTGGGGCGGGAGTGGGGTGCGATTGGAGATTTGTTGTGACATCTCTTCAAATGTGGAGTTTATTGGAAATGGGCGTCAATAAGAGCTATTATTAAGGCTATTATTAGAAGATATATGGTGTGTATCACAGATTTATCTGAAACCCACTTAAAATCAGATAAAAGAAAAGCTCACCCTGAAACTGCTGTAGTAACACACAGATGTTTTGAGCCAGGCTGCGAATCTAACACACAAAGACACGCAAACACACACACACACACACACACACACATATGACAGGGTAGTAACAGCACTGCTCAGCTGCAGTCTGCCTGACCCGTCTCTTCATTTGCCCGAGCTCATTTCAGTAGCAGCCTCCGTTTGCATTTTGCTCACAAATTGATTGGCTCCTTCTGTCACTCGTCGCTTTCCAGTCAAATAAGCAAGAAACGCAATGCAAGAGTTACTTCTACCGCCATTAAAAAGTAAAAAAAAGTTTTTGCTCTCAGAGTCTGACAAGAACTAAAAGTCAAAACGGATCAAGCTCAGAGAGAGTGAAGAGAACAACAGACACAAAAAAACCATAAAGAGTTATATAGCTACCTTTCCCCCTCAGGCCTGGGGCCAGACAGCCATACAGCCTCCACAAATATCTCTTATGACTTATTGAGAAGCGCATTTCTACCACTGCACTGCAACTTCCACTCCTTCTTTTTTTTGAAGGATGAACTCCGTTCTCATTCAGCTCTATGAAATCTCTCTTCAGGATGTCACCGATAATTATCGTCAGGCGAAAACGTGTTTCCTCACGAAGATCATCCGTTCTCTCTCCAGATGGCCTTATTTCTTGCCTGAGCCCGGCCTAACTTTACCTCTTCACTGCAAGTCTCTCTTTCTTTCTCATTTCTCTGCAGTTCTCACCCGCTCTCCGAGGACGTCTGAAATGCAGACATGTGGTTGGAGGCATAGGTTTGCAGATCCCAGAAGTGATATTAAAGTAGCTTTCCATATGTAGTATATAGTTTAATATTTATGTCTGGTGATGTCAGCTTGGAGGAACTGTGCTGATTCTGGCCATTGTTTAGTAGACAGACATTGTGATATTATTTTAAGAGTAAGGAGGTAAATGGGAATCATGAATTGTGTCCACTAAGCAAATAATGTACAAAATATATCTTTTGAACATGTTTTATCATGTTGAAGTCAGAAAGTTTTCATGACATTTTTTTATGATATAAATTCATAAAAGGCTTATAAAAATATGTCTATATATTTTGCTTTTGCTATCTTGCATGTCCAAAAACATCCAAAAATCTCGCCAAATTTTCAAATGCTGAACTGAATCCTCAGTTTCAGAGAAAATTAAACCTGATTTGCACATCACACAGACATAGAGGTCCTGGACTGACCAATACATGATAAACATCTGCACATTGACAGAAGCTTGATGTTTCATCTGCACTGAAAAGGAGACTGAAGAAATACCTGTTTTCCAAAGCAAAGTTTTGTTTCTCTATTTGTCTAAAGGTGACATCATTGCCTCCTCTTAAATGAACAAAGTACATAACCAGTAAACCATTATATTACATTTCCACATCATATTTTGTCTATTTTTTGGATTAAAAATGAAATGTCTTTTTCTTCAAGAAAACGAGGATCACCCTTAACATATCTCCGAGAATTACTGCAGCAAAGCATTGTTTTTCCAGAAGCATCAAAAGCTATTTGACTGCTCCTTGTGGATAATTGTACCTGCTAAATATGAGTGAGTATGTGAGTGAGTGTGTGAGTGTGTTACAAGGCATGAAGTGCTATCTATAAACCATTATCTGAAGAGTTAATTGGTCCTGTGAGCCAAAACAGAGGCTATAATTCTCTTATCTAATGCAGACTCATAAAGTGCACTTCAATGCAAAAAACAGTCAGTGTGTGTAAGTGGTGTGTACTTGGCTGCCTCAAGCAGGAGATACTAATTAACATATGTCATCATTAGAAATAATTCAAATAACTCTAATGTTTTCACTTTTAACATGAGCGTAAGTGGAAAATAGCAAGTTGCGTTATCACAGCAAAATTGGTATTTCTGCTATTTTCTGGATAAATGGATTTTAGTTCTGAGAAGTCAATCTCTCTTTGAAGGACATCTCTTTTGTGCAACATTTTGACATGAAAGAAGGAGTAAAAAGAACTGAAATCAGCTGCTTCTTCTGCAGGTGAACATGTGAGTTTCTAACCTGTGATAACAGCTGGAGTAAGAAACATACAATTTTACTAAATTCACATTTTCTCACAGAAAAAAAAAATTATAACTAAAGTTTTAAAACAGAAAGCTGAACTCATCAAATGTCTGGCATTTCTTGCTTAAACTCATATCAGCTTTGCGAACCAATCTATCTTTGAAGGAGATCTTTTTGTAGAGCATTTTTGGCATTATAGCAGAAGTAAAAAGGACAGAAACCAGCTGTTTGTGCTCTTTGCAGATACTTAAGTTTCTGTGCAAGGCTTCCAAAAGAAAGCAGCAAGAGCAATTTGCTTTATTGCCGTTCTCCTAAAAATCAATATCAATTGATGGAGGAAAAAAAATCCCACTCTTAACATTTAGTCACTTCATGTCTTTACTGCGTGATCACTGTGATACATAAACGGACAGTCCTTCAGTTTAATGATATAAAAGTTACTTTGGTGCTGAAGCTCTATATCTGACCTTAAATCACTGACGACACGTCCAGCTATGCTGTCCATTCCCTCTGTTATAGACGCCTTGGCCAGTATCCTACCATGGCTTTGTTAAATACCGGATTACGATTAGTGATTCAATCCCAGTACTGATATTTGCCATTAAAATCATTCAATAGCTTTGAAACTATTCCAGAGAAATGTAATTCCAGTCTACACTGCGTTTTGGAAAGATATAGCCTGATAATAATGCTTTGAGCATTAACGACAAGTGGCATTTTATTGGCTACAAGGACGCAATTGACATTATCCCCTGCATGGACTGGAAACACCTTTATCGGCAGCAGAATGAAGGACTTCTGTAAGCCTCCATGTTCTTAATAGCAGGTCCCCTTCAGTTAATAATTCATGCTGGGGGCTTAGCCACAATAATAGCTCGGCCTAAGACATGCTATCTATATCAAAGGTCTTATGGGGGAAGGGAGAGGAGGAGAACGGGAGATATAACGAGAAAAATGAAGGGGATGGAGAGTGTTCTTGCTCTCTGATGTGAGCGAAGTGTCAGAGATTTAGGCCATTTTAAGCACCTCTGCTCAGTACAAAGTGCAGCATGGCTTTGAGGTCAGAAGGCATCAACTGAGTCTCGCTTCAATCCACACAATACATAAATAAGTGAAATGGCAGACCAATGGACGAGATTCGCGAGCCACAGCAGCCTCGGGGCAACTTCAAAAGCAGAGAGAGGAAAAGAGAGAGAGAGAGAGACAGACTGAAAGAGAGAGAGCAAGGGTGAAAAGAGACTGAAAGAGAGTGAGAGAAAAAAGAACAGCAGGAGGAGCTGAGCACACACACAACCCAGTTAGTGCTCGGCCGTTTTGCCTGCTCAGTCACACACAAACACACACACACACACACAAAGGACTACACACACCCTCGTACTACAGAAAGCGTGTCTATTTACGCAAATGCATGCGTCTCACCCTTGGACTCTTACACGATGACACATTGACAGCTTGGGGACCCTTGGCTCAGTCTCTATTGCACGCACACACACACACACACACACACACACACACACACACACACACACACACACACACACACACACACACACAC
>JBBIGC010049575.1:0-11456 GCA_037576955.1 Lepidarchus adonis | reverse complement strand
CCACTCCACTCATAATCCTGACCTTCAGCCTGAGGCTGGTGTTGTATATCATCAGTCGGATTGGTTGGGGGTCCGCGGTCAGTTCATCCTCCAGGAACGGCCCAATCGTGTTGAGGGTGGAGGTCAGTAGCTCCGCCTGGCATCCCTGCACACAAACCTCCAAAAAGCCCACCCCCTCCGCCATCGCGCAGTGCCGAGCTGCACCTGGTCCCGCCTCCACCCTCACACATACTACAGGGAGAGTCTGTGGGCCAGGAGAGAGGGGGGCAGGTGAGGAGGGACCATCTTCAGGGGAAGAGGAAAGAAATGTTAACGTGACAGTCTGAAATACAGTGATCAACCAGAACATTAAGCCCACCTTCCTAATAGTGAGCATGTCCCTCATGCTGCTGAAACAGCTCTGACTGTGGTGATCACTGTGTGGAGCTCCTCTTTGGGATCAGACCATCTGGTCATCTGGTTCCCACCATACATCAGTGAGCCTTGGGTGCCCATTTGATCCAGTTGTCCCTTCTTTGGCTCACCCTAGGTAGGAACTTACAACTGCAGAGCTGGAACACTCCACAAGACCAGCTGTTCTGGAGATGCTCCATTACAATAAGGTCCTTATGTTCCTGCTTCCATTACATCAACTACAAGAACTGACTGTTCATTGGCTGCCTAATATATCCCACCCCCTAACAGGTGCCACGGTGATGAAATAACTAAAGTCAATGTTGTTCACTTCACCTGGTGGTGGTCTTAATGTTATGGCTGATGTGCAGGATTCTGCTGGGTATCAGTCCTCACCCTGTGCCAGAGGAGGTCCTGCCAGCAGCTCCATTACTCTTTGGTTGCCCAGCTGCTTAGGGATGAGGGATTGGACTTCAGTCGCCATTACAACATCATCCCCATGAAGCTCCATCACAGAGCTGACCCTGGTCAGACACAGCAGCAATACAGATGCCTGGAAAAGACAGTAAAGAGAATCTGACTTAATATCGGTATCAAATTTGTGATTTTTTGGGAAATTTTGAATTGTTAAAGCTGCAGTAAACAACCCGCATTACCTTTCTTTTATCCAATTCACTTATTTATCCAAGTAATATACTGTATATATTGTCCTGTAATTATACTGTCCATCGTGCACAGTACAGCCTATTGTAATTCATTGTATAATGCCTACTTTATACTTTATATTGTATATACAGATAGTTCTGATGGAGATGCGTTCTGATGACCCCATCATAACTTGTAAATACTGGAAGTCGAGACATGGCCTATATACACGCTGTAAAACTGAGACAATTGAACTGTAACGATTGCTGGTGAGAGCGAGGTATCTCGCAAGGCAGAAGATGTGTACATCCCAGCAGAGCCCAATGATCGTACAACATACACACTGCTACATTTACCTGTGTGTAAAAACGTACAATGTTTTTACAATTTTTGCTATCGTCATCGTAAGATCGCAAATATTGTAACTTAACCCAGCGGTCTAAAACCACCGGGCTATACAAAAAATACAAACTTTTTTTTAAAATACGATCTCAGTCCATAGCATCCAGGTATGTTGGAGACAACAACTTTACCGCTATTCTGGATGCAAGTCATGGTAGAAAACCCTGTGTGAAGCTGGGTTTTCTGCTGTCATAGCAACTGAAACAAAATGGCAGAGTAGACGGAGAATAAACACACTTCGGGTGTCATTGCAAGCTCAGGGCTCTCAATGATTTAGCGTTATGGCGAGTTATGTATTTTCATGTACTTTATATTTGTTTTGTAGTAGTGTCTTATTTTGAAAGGAATGTTTACGTGTTACCATAGCGACCAGAGAGCATAAGGGGTGGAGAGGAGGATGTTACGCTCAATGTTGTTGCCGCATTTCAGGAGGATGCTGCTAATAAAGTTACATAATTACAAAGTGGATTCACGTTTATTATTATATTTACAAAATACCACACTTTGTGTGTTGGTCATATCATTTTATTTTGTTGTATTTATCTGTGACACCTTAAAGGCCAGTCCGTGGTGCAAAAAAGGTTGGGGAGCACTGACTTAAACCATCTTAACTTGGGGACCTTCTGTATACTGTATGTGGTATATTGTATACATACGCACAGGTATAAATACCTACATGCTACATATAACTGTACACACTGTACTGCACTGAGCCTGTTGTATATTGTGTTTATTTAGTACTTCACACTCCTCTGTACATTATGGATCATAATGTATACTGTGTACTATTCATCAGTGTTCCATATGTATATTATATCATACTTTACTGTCAATATATGTGTATAGTCTTATTTGTTTTAATGTGTATAAATGATGGCAGGCTGTCCAGACCCAGATGCAGCAAAACAGGCCCAAACCAGAACACTCCCACCACCATGTTTTATATATGAAATAAGGTTGTAGCACTGAATTCAGTGTATTTCTTTGTTCGGAATGGAATGCTCTTCATTTAAACCAAACATTAGATTTGTCCGTCCACAAAACATTCTTCCAGTTTCTTTCTGGTTTGTCCGCATGATCTATAGTAAACTGTAGGTAGGCAGATATATTATTTTTGATGAGCAGCTTCTTCCTCTGTTCAGCTGTCATGTACACCACTGGACTCATGAACAGCAACATTAACCAATGTGAGACCCTGGGTTCCTTTCTAACCTCTCTGACTATTATAGAGTTATCTTTGATGGTCAATCACTCCTGGGGAGGCTAACAATCGTCCTGGACTTCCTCCATTTGTAAATAATCTGTCTGACCGTTGATTGGTGGAGTCCAGACTCTTTAGCTTTATGTGCATCAACAACTGTTTCTCTGAGCTCCTCTGACTCCTCATTTGTTGGAGCCACGATCCACAGATGGGTTGTGTGTGATCAGACTTTGTTTGATCTCCCACTCTTACCTGATCCTCATCCCATTGACTGAAAACAGGATCATCCCAAGGGTTCACTTACTTTTGCCACACAAAGATAAGTAATTGGATATTTTTCCCAATAAGTACATGACCAAATAAGATAATCTTTGTGTGATTTGTGATTTCTTCATCTACTTTTAGGACTTGCTTGAAAATCAGATGATGTTTTAGGAACATTCAAATAAAAGCATACAGCATTTGAAAGGTTCACAAACGTTCAAACACCTCTGAACAGTTTGTGTGTGTGTCAAGGTACTCACTGCGTCCTGGGACATATCCTCAGTGCTCTGGGAAAGAGAGCTGCTCAGATCTGCTGATGACCCCCCTTCTGTCCCAGCAGCAGGACTGACCCGACTACCGGAGTGGACTGGAGTACCATTGGGACGCAAAGACTCCAAACCAGATTCTACAGAGGCAAGGAGGTGGGATGAATTAGACACTCATACTACTACAGACCTGGAACACTGGAACAAGACCTGCTGTTCCTGAGATGCTTCATCACAATAAGACCCTCAGATCCTAACACTCATGGTTCCAGTATATCACCTTCACGAAATGACTGTTCACTTGCTGCCCAATATATCCCACCCCTCTGACAGGTGCCACTTTAATGAAATAACTAGAGTCACTGTTCCTCACTTCACCTGGCAGGGGTCTTAATGTTATAGCTGATGGGTGTACGCCCCATTGGACATTAGGTGTGGATACAGAAAACCCCACTATTTGGAACACAAAGCCCCAGCAGACACCACAGCTCCCACAAATCTGTGCACCCAACACTAGCAAATGCTGCTAATTAAAGAATGATGCCAATGAAGAGAGAGTAATTCATACCAGAGTCTTGCAGGATGATGAAGTTCTCGCTGGTGTCGCTGTTCACAGACAAACCATCATCAGCCACGCTGCTGTCCAGGAGGGCACTGTCACAAGAATTCTGGGAAGCAGAGTGTTTCAGGGGCTGTAGACGCAGACTGGGGTCATCTGGTCGAGCGACCTGCTCCCTACTCACAAATACACACACAACCTCAAAAAACACTTCTAGAATAGGAGATATTAGTCCATAAACACCTCAATAAACACTCCTGTACACCAGAATATGAGATATTTGTCCATAGAAATTAATGTGCATTAGAATAGGAAACATTGAGGTGTCCATAAACACCTCGATGAATGCTCCTGTACACTAGAACAGGAGATATCAGTCTATAAACACCCAAAAGCATCCTGTAGATTAGGATATATTAGCCCACAAAACTGCAATAAACACTGATATAGAAACACTGATAACAAGAATAGAAGATATTAGTCCATAAACATATTAAACACTATTGTACACTAAAATAGGATATATCAGTCTATAAACACTTTAATAAACACTATCTACACTAGATTATTCCATAAACACTCGTACACTACACTAGGAGATATCAGTCTATAAACACTTCACTAAACTCGGCTGTACACTAGAATAGGAGATATCAGTCTATAAACACTTCAATAAACATGCTCCACGCTAGAATAGGAGATATTAGTCCACAAACACCACAATTAACACTCATTCACTAGATGTTAGAAAATGAGATATTAGTTCATAAACACCCCAGTAAATATTCCTGTACACTAGAATAGGAGCTATTAGTCCATAAATACTCTCCACTAGAATAGTAGATATTAGTCCATAAACATCTCAATAAACGCTCCTGTCAAATAGGAGATATTAGTCCATAAACATGTGGACAAGGCAGAAAGCTACTGGAAAAAGTTTCTGTGAATTGATGAGCCCAAAATAGATCTTTCTGATCATCTTAAAATTGGGAGAACTTTTGAGATTGTTGAGAGGTCCATGAAGACCTCCAGATTGGCCTGGTTGACCAGTGGTGTGGGCCTGGCATTAATCATTCAAATTACTATTTAGAGACAACACACCTCGAGCTAAATGCGAGATTATTCAGGCCTGCTGGTGGAGCTTCCATCAGTTATTATGTACATCAACAACTGCCTCCACCAAGGCATCTTACTTGGCTTGAGTGGTGAAGAGCTTCGTCATGGCCGACCCGCGGCTCAGGATGCTGAAAGCGTCTTTCGTGATGGACAGCGCCCCCTTGGTGAGGTCCAGAGAGGCGTTCAGTGCATCTTTAGTGACGTCTTTGGTTGCATTCAGTGCATTGGAGAGCTCCCCCTCTAGGCTGAAGGTGGAAGTGTCCCGGGTAAGAGCTGGAGAGAGAGTAGGGGAAGTGACCAAGACTGTGGCCAGAGGCTCCTCGTTCTGATCATTTTGATCGTCCACTTCTTCAACAGCCTCACATGCTTCCTCCACTGACCCCTCAGCCTCTCCAACACCTTCAACTTCCTGGTCATGCATTCCTCCAGAGATGATCTGTGCAATAAAACATTAACAATATGTTTGGGTGCAAACCTCTTTGGGATGACACCACACCCCCCACATGCATCATCGAGCCTTGGGTTCCCATGAGAACTACTGCACACCAGGACAACTCCACGAGCTCTGCTGGAGATCCCCTGCCATCAGTGAACCTTTAGGAATTTCATGGTTTTCTGCATTAATTTTGTCATAAATGTGATGTAAATATAAATGTCTTCTTCTAAGTCAAGGATACTGATAAATATAATGTGCCTAAAATAATTAGCCCTGGCATTTATTAAAATAATTATTGGGACCGGCTAGTGTTTAATAGAGACAGGCGTTATTATTCTCCTCACAGACGGAATCGGTATTTACGGCAATAAAACATCATGCAGCTTCTTCTCATTTATTTTGACAGAAGATAAAACATCAGTACTAAAATCATCCCTCTGTCTGTTTGGTGGTGATACTTGTCTGTGATTGGCTGTTATTGTGGGAGTAGTTTAGCCCCAAATGCAGCGATAAGTTTAAACAGAGACGCTTAATATTCGTCAATAACTCTCAGATATCGTGACAGAAATTATTAATTTTGCACGTTACACTCATATAACTGTCCTCAGAAATCAGAGGTTTGTTTTAAGTCATTTCATACCTTTTAAGGAATTAAAATTCTGTTAAAACACAGAGGTGAAAAGTGATAGGACGGAGGTGATAGAAAGCTCGGGAAAAGGGGTTATTGAAAACGGGCGTCAATAAGAGACGAGCTATTATTAGAAGATATACGGTGTTATACTGTGAAGGAGAAGCTCTGTTTTTGTCATGTACTTTTCACAACACAGTTGAAGCTCCTTTGAAACAATTTAAATTATGGGATGAAAAAAATTGACAATGCATTGTTATCCATCCATCCATCCATCCATCCATGTGTCACTGCATTCCCTGTTTTTATTGGTCGTACAGTTCAGGAGGTTCAAGCAATAGTGATCTGCATTAGATCCCAATACTTTGGGACTTGTTTCAAAGATAAATGAAAGTGAACCTGGTCAACGTGAGTAATAAACAAACATGGCTGAAAATGGGGGAAAGACCCATGCGAGGGGGTAGAATCACACGTCCTCACTGATATCTAACGTTTGCTGAACTGTCCTCATCAACAGTTTAGATCAGACAGAAGTGTAGCTCAATGAATGTCTAACATAAAGCGTCTTGGTTCACAGAGGGTTAAACATCACTCTCAACCCGAGGCCACAACACATCTCCAATGTGATTGGCTTTTGCCTTTTCCTGCTGTCGGTAACTGTTGTTAGCGCAAAAAAGTTCTAATAAAGTTTTGGGAGAGACCCTGTGATTCCCACCTCTAGTGTTCACACTACACATCAGTGCTCAATCGTGTAGTGTAAGGGAAGCTTTACCGTGGCACTGTCCTCGACACCGTCTTCCTGCAGCAGTCCAGGGTCTCCGGCTCTGTGGGATGGTGACAGATCAGAGTCTGTTATACTTTGAGTATCTGTTTCCTCCGGAGACCCGGCTTCCTCCTCTGGCTCCCCTACAGTGGGTGGTAGGAGAAGTCCAAGCTCTATCACCGCCAAGAAGATGGAAACACACATAGCGGGACGACCCATCTTTTCTGAACCATGGGAATCCTGAGGATCGCTGGTCAAATCTCTGGCCAGCCGAGCGAGGGAATCCTTCATCCTCAGCAAGGCCACGTACTGGTAGTGGTTCAACCATACTTTAATTGGGGTGATGGATTGCACAAGAACATGGACTGTTGCTGAAGGAGCTTCAGGTACTTCCTGTTCATCCTGCCCGGGTAAGACGTGGTTTGATTCAGACTGTGATAGTTCCTCAGGACTTCCTGTGGGAGTAAATGAACTCAACGCATTCGGGTGGCACATCCACACGGACATAGCAAATGGCTCTACAAATGGCAAAGACTTGCCCTTCTGCCCTCTTCTGGCACCTTCAAAACCCAAGGACCCACGTGACAAGCTCAAGCACCAAACATCCTGAGAACGGCACGGTCGTTTCTTGGGCGAAGAATGAAGAATCTTGGGCGGAAGAGGATGGAAGGTGTTTCGGTCTCGAGGGAATGGCGGGTTTTGTGAAACCTGAAAGAAACGTTGCGTGGAGAAGCTGGTAAAGATGTTCTGGAGGTCGGAGAGTGATCCATGAGGGCAGTGGCGGGTGTTACTCAGCACAGCCTGGGGGAGGGTGAAGCTCAGAGACTGAGGACGGTCTGGGTGGTCCAGGATAGAGGAGTCCAGAGGAACGACCAGCTACAGACACAGTTAGACACAGTGTTAGGATCCTAGTGATCCATGGAGAAGAAGATGTATACAAATTTGTAATGTTTCACATTAATAAATAAATAAAAAATTATTATACCCACATGGGGTATAGACAACTGTTGGTGCAATTGCTTGAAAATGGAAGAAACACAAAATGACCATCAGTCGACCTCGATCTAGGGCTCCACAAAAAAACACTACATGGGAGGAGCTTGTATCTTGTTTTTGTTTTTGATCAAATACTTATTTCACTCAATCAATTTATGTATTTTATATAATGTGATTTCTATCTTTCACTGTTGAAATAAACCTACCATTAAAATGATAGATTATTCATTTCTTTGTCAGTGGGCAAAAATCATTTCCTCCACTGTATTAGGCAGCAAGTGAACAAACAAATTCTTAAAGTTGCTGAGCTTGAAGAAGAAGCGTATGGTGGTCTCAATGTTATGGGTGATCATGAGGGAACCTGCTTACTATTAGGCAAGTGGTCTTAATGTTATGGCTGTTCATTTAATCCTCTGGGTTAAACTACAAAATGACAGACGAGTGCACCTTCAGCTGTGTGGTGTCCACTCTGATGTCCACATGCTCCTCGCTCTTGCTGCTGTCCTGCAGGTGGTAGAAGGCTTTAACCTGCTCCAGGGTCCTGAGCAACCCTCGGGAAAACAGCGCCATCCACAGGAGGCTGGGGGCGTCCACACACAGCTGCAGGCCGTTCAGCTGACCATACAGATTGGAGCAGGGCACTTCAGGAGAGGACAGGGAGACAGAGAACAAAACAGGTGCATTAAGTGAGATTAGTGCATATGACCAGAGGTTCTATATAATTACTGTGGTCAAAAAACACTGATGATATTGATGTTACAGTTTGTTTCACTGACTACTTCCCACTGTAGCTCAACCCCGTATGTGTGTGATCTAGAACATTAAACAGTGAACGTTCTTATATTTTCTAGCTTTTGAAGTAAAAGAAATTCAACACTCTTTTATTACACTTTACACTCCATTATTTACAGTTTACACTCCATAAGTACATCACACACACATGCACTCGAGAGCATCACATATGCAACAAAAAAACCCAGACATGCGGTTTCTCAACAAATCTGTCATTCTGCACAACTGTCAGATCAACACCAGCAAACGAGAGTCTTACATTTCAGCCGTTTTAGGAGAGTTTCCCATAAATCTTTTCATTGTAAGAAAGGGCAAAGTTACAATAGTGCGGGTCCAGTTTTGGTAAGTGAAAGAGAGCTAATCCTGCCCAACCATGGCTCCACTTGTGACCAGTCATAACTAGTTTTAGGGTTAATCTCATTCTGGTGCCACAATGTTTGCTGATGAGGTGGCAGGCGCCATCATTTACAAAAATGATGAGCGTTAAAAAGCTGGCAACACGACTGTTGATGTCCGAAAACGCACAGGCACCGGGTTCTCCGTTATCTGCAGTAGCAGAGAGCAGAAAAGCATTTGAAAAGCTGGAGGCCACGAGTGGGTTTTAGGACCCTGGACTTACCGCTATATTGCGACACCTCTAGGGCCCAGATCTGCACACACCCACTAACTGGTGAGTTAAACCAGGTGTGCCTGAGACGGGAGCTCTCCAAACTGTACTGGACACGGGCCCTCCTCCCCTGCTCGGCAGAAAACCCAGTAACATGATCGGAAGTGGATGAGAGACGCTTACCAGGTGTGCCAGGGCTGTGAGGGAAGTAGTATTCCGTGAACTGCAGGTGGATGGCGGGCGTGTTCTCCGCTAGCTGGAGAGACTTGCGGTTACAGGAGAGGAACGACTGGGTTCTTTTGCTGCTGCGCCCCCCGGTGGACACCTGAGGGAAGGGGAAGGATAAAAATGAGCCCCACTGAACAGCAGGACGGCCTGATTCTGGAGAAGAAACAGCAACGTGAGAAACAGAAAAAACAACAGTGACTCATGCCTGACAAAAACAAATGCAGCGAGCGGAAACGTCCTCCTTGGGGCGGCATGACGTTACTGTCCTCAGCAGGAACAGTGGCGAGAGTCAAAATGACACTTTCTGCAGAAGTCAGAGGGTGAGGGGTTTCACCGCTGCTTTCGCTCCTTGTGAGAGCTGTTCCAGAACTACGTGGGGGCTCCCCCAGCGCCTCACATTCAGCACATGGTCAGAGTAAAAATAGAGTCACTACAGCATGTGACGTGTGAGGTGAGAAGGTGGTGGTTCCTCTTTGCTAGTACAGTCCCTGCAGAGCCTCTGAAAAGCAGAAGAAAGAAACGAGCAGCAATTCTCGTCTCCCAGCAGTCAGCCATAACATTAAGACCACTGCCAGGTGGCGCTACATTGACTCTAGCTATTTCATTACAGTGGCACCTGTCAGTGGCATGGGATACATTCTGCAGTCGGTTGTTGAAGTTCATGTGCTGGAAGCAGGAGCTTGAGCCACGTGTGATGGCTAGAGCATCTCCAGAACAGCAGCTTTTGGGGAGTGTTCCAGGTGTGCAATGGTTGGTACCTACCAAGGAAGGACACCTGGTAAATTGGCAAAATGGTCATTGGCACCCAAGGCTCACTAATGCATGTGGGGAGTGAGGTCTGATCCCAGAGAGGATCCCGTTGTACAGAATGTTAATGCTGCTCTGATAGAAAGGAGTCAGACACACAGTGCAGCACAGACAGAGCTGTTTCAGCAGCATGAGGTGGTCCTAATGTTATGGCTGATCATGAGGGCCCTGCTCACTACCAGGCAGATGGTCTTAATGTTAAGGCTGGTTGATGTAAGTGCCATTATAGGCTGAATGGGCGGAGCAAAACTGCTCTAGGCTGAAAGGGTCATCATGCATGTGTGTGTGTGTGTATGTATATGAGAGATGCTGACCTGGTGGATGTCCAGATCAGCCACCCGGATCACCATGCAGCTGGACCGGAGTCTCTTTAAAGCTGTCCCAGGTGCCGGAGGGGGCGCTGAAATTAGAGACGCTGAACCCCCATCAGGACTGGACTTGCGAATGGATTCCCCATCTTCTGATAAAGCAAGAGGTGCAGATTGTGTACCACAGTCAACAACAGCACAAACATCTCACCTTCAGCTGAGGGACTGAGGAGGAGCCTGATCCCATATTAAACCTGCGTCTATGAATAAAATCAGGAACAGAAATGAAAGCTGGATAATGAAACTCCGATTCTGCGGAGCCGTACCCTGAGGTTTCCGGGTCGGGGACGATGTGCTGGAGGTGTGATGGTCAGTATGAGGTCCAGGAAAACCTGTGCTTTCCACTCTCTGCTGGAACTCCTGCAGTAGTTTAGCTGCCCACTGAGCTCGAGCGTCCATCGCTCCACAGTAACACTCCCAGTGCCTGCAGCCATCACCTACACACACACACACACACACACACACACACACACGTCAGTCCAGTGTGTCTTCAGAGATAGAGACGATTACATAACTCGGAGCTGAGAGGAACACATCACTGAAAAATAGCTGAGGTCAGTGCCTAAGGGGTCAGGAATATAGAAACACACACACGCACAAAGAAATGTGGACATGAATGAGGACATCACTGTCCAGAGGGCAGTAGAGACTCTGAAGAAACATCCACTCAGTCTATAGAACAGTGAAAAATCTCTCACACACATGCAGAAGGGACAACACACACTCTTTCTCACTCGCCTGTGGAAGGGGCAACACAAAACACACACACACACACAGTCACTCACTCATGCACACGCTCACACTCACATACACACTCACACAGTCACTCACTCACACAGTCACTCACTCACCTGTTGAAGGGGCAACACAAAACACACACACACACAGTCGCTCACACTCACGCGCGCACACACACACACACACACACACACACACACAGAAAGCAGGATGTTATATTTGTACTGTAGGTAAACTCTTCAGACTG
>JBBIGC010049565.1:0-11456 GCA_037576955.1 Lepidarchus adonis | reverse complement strand
TGTAGGGGCAGTAATGAGTCAGTCCAGACTGTAATGTTGTGTGTTGACCTGTAGGGGCAGTAATGAGTCAGTCCAGAGTGTTTCTATAACCTGTGGGCTTTGAAGTTCATCATTCACTGGATAATGGAATATGGATCAGTTTCCTTAGAGATGAAGTCCTCAAGTTAAAGGTCTTATATGATATAGTAATGGAGGCAGAGAAAACATCGGCCTCTACTGGATTCACTTTCTGACTGCTCAACGTGTGAAGAATCACGGGACATTTCTGCTCCTAAATGAACGGCATGTACAATATATTTTCTAATAATAGCCTGTCTCTTATTGACGCCCGTTTCCAATAAACGCAGAGTTCGAAGAGATGTCACGACAAATAGACGTTGGTCTCCAATAGTAACAACCTCCCAACCCCACATCCTGCCCCAACTTTCACGGGCATGCGCATCTGGACTTTCACTTTCTACCTCCGTGTTTTAACAGAATTTATTCCCTAAAAAGTATGAAACACCTTAATACAACCCTCTGATTTCTGAAGGGTAACGTGTGTAATTACTCATTTCTGTCGCGATATCTGAGGGTTATTGACGGATATTAAGCGGCTCTGTTTAAATATATCACTGCAAACCACTGCCACAATAACAGCCAATCACAGACAAGTATCACCACCGAACAGACAGAGGGATGATTTTAGTCGTGATGTTTTATGTTCTGTCGAAATAAATGTGAAGAAGCTGCAGGACATTTTGTGGCTGTAAATACCATCACTATTGCGTCAGTGAGGAGAATAATAACCCGTCTCCAATAAACGCCGTCTCTATTAAACGCCAGTCAAATAATTTTTCAAATAAATGTTGAGGCTTCTATTGGAAGATATATGGTAAATGCAATAAAATCCTAATCCTTTCAATGAGATTTTAACACACCCTTGATAAGCAGACAGTGCCAGAAATGGCCATAAACCTTTTTTTTAATTATATAAATAATTAAACCTGTAATAAACACAAACTCTAGATATTTAATGGTGGTGAGGGGAGTGGTTAGGGGGGGTCTCATAGTGTCTTTAAAGTTGATCCTCTGCATTGCAGTAAAGGCGTTTAGCCAGTCAGCTAAACTGAAGAGTTAATTGTATCTTCATTTATTTATTTATTTATTTATTTATTTATTTATTTATTTATTTCAGAATGTGTTGGGGTATCGTCCCACCCCACACTCTTCCATACTGTGAAGATCCCTGTGTTATATCAAACCCACCATGACTCATTTAACTGTCCTTCTCTCCAGTTATGCTTAATCATGCCCCTTATCAAATGAGGCATTAATATTAATGTGATATTTTAGTGTTCATCCTCATGTGATCGATACAGAAGGATGCCAGGTAGAATTCCCCACACGTGTTCGTTATTCCTTGGGATCCAGTCTTTCCTTGGGGACTGGATGTGAAATCTTCCGCACTGCGGCCATTAGCCTGCTCGTAATAAACCGATAATTATAGACGCAGCTAAATTGAGTCAATATGACTGTAATTAATTTCAATGTGTGCCGTTTATTAGTACAGAGGCAATCAGGCTCCTAATTAGGACCTCATAGAGAGTGTGCTAAGAGGGGACCCAGACAAATTAATGCCACTAATGGCTTTTGGCTTCGAACAGCGCATTTAAAGAATTAGCATGAAGCAGTCCTGACGTTCTAGAGGCGTCTGGAGAGATTAGAAATCACCTTTTCCAATAATGATTATAATCAGAATAGAATCAGAGCCGTGCACTTTACACTTGCAAATAAACAGATTCAGATTCTGATGTAAACAGAACAAAAGCAGCAAAAAGCAACACGGTACAAAACATATAATAGTAACACCTTGTGGGCAGTGGAAGCCTAATGGTTCGGACGTTGCCCCTGGAATCAGAAGGTCGGCTCCACATGTGATATGTTAAAGGCAGAGGTTACATTTTATTTTGTGTGATTAAATGTGTTCACTTCATAATAATAATAATACACATTATATCATAATTAACAAGCAAATAAAAAATAAGCAAGTAACAACAAATACAAATACAAGAAATAATGTATAAAATTATTGAAAACTTTTAGCATTTAAAAGATAATAAAAGAATAATAATTCAACAGAAAGCTCTGCTAAAGAAAAATGTTTTAAGCTGCTGTATAAACTGCTAACTCTCGTTTCCTGACAAAAATGAATTGGTAGCATGTTCTAGAGTTTTGGTGCATAAACAGACCAAGCTTCATCGTAGGACCCACAGTAAAGCAGGTCGCTGATCGTCAGGGTCCATGCGGAGTGTATTCAGTCAGGCACTCTGTGATGAATGAAGCTGCTGTTTCATTTTGAGCTCTTAAAACCATTAAAAAACATCAAACTCAATGCTAAATGATGCAGGCAGCCGGTGTGATGAAGCTAAAACAGGAGATACACTGTATATTATACATTTTGGTCTCATATTTATGTATTTTTTTCCACTGAAGTTTACTTATATTGTTTTTTATTTCTCTAACTTCATCTCTCTGAGCTAAACTGGCTGGCCTCTTTTGTTACTGTGCCTTTAAGATACATGTAAATGAGCTCTGCTCTGATTGGCTGTAAAACTGTATTTAAAGTCTTTCCTGACACACTCAAACTGGGCGGGGCTAGAGTGCGTTAGGCTGACATTGCGGCTTTATGTAAACACGTGGGTTTTTGTGACATCATAAAGTGCATTCAAAATGGACTGTTTTTGGACCTTAGTTTTTATTTTTGTGCAATATGAAGTGGACTAAAGCAGTGTTGTGTGCTCTGTTCTGATTGGCTGTTCTGTGTGAAAAACCAGTACTGAAACACTTCTCGTGTCTCCATCCTGAATGGGTGGAGATAAACTGCAGTAATTGTGGCACCAAAAATGATTGGTCGCTTTTGGAGCTTAGATTGTTTATAATGAGAATTTTACGAGCTCATCTTAACACCCTCAGTATTGTGTGATTGGGGATAAATTTTGCAGTAAATTGGCAACAGGCCACCAAATAAATAAACTAATTAAAATACTATTTATTTTTTTTTAAAAATGAAACAATTGATTAAAGGTTTTGTTCTGACCAATAATTTGGGCTGTGTGAGTTTACTAAAACACTGTGTTTACATCACTATATTACAAACCTCATTTTCAGAAAAGGGTTTTGTTTTTTGCTTAGTTTTTTTCTTTTTCAAAATGCCATAAAAACAAAAACCTGTGAGGTGACCTCTCTTTCCAGAGATGTCTATGCTTATTTCAGCAGGCCAATGCTAGAGCTCATTCTTCATGGGCTCTGACTAACTCTGACTTGTGTGCTTGACTGTTCTGCCAGTCCAAATCCATCTCCTATTGAACATTGAAAATATCCATTTGGAGAACTACAGCAGTTAATCTTCTCAGTTCCCAAATGATTACACAGTGAAATTAACAGAAAGGTGACACACTGGTGAACACTCTTCTATAACAGCATTTACTGAGAGTGTTATACCATCAATTCTACATTTATGTATATTTACAAAATACAACGTAATATGATACAGTACGATCAAAAGTCTGACAGTGCATGTGTGCTATATACCAAAGACAGCTCTTCAGTAGAAAAGCTGTGAAGCATGGTGGTGGAAATGTTATGGTTCATTGCTGCTCTGCTGCCTCTGCTTGACGGCATGGATTCAGTTCTCTCAATTCTGCATTATATCAAAAAGTCCTTTATTATAAATGTGAGGCCATCTGTCTTAAAAGATGGAACATTCACCAGATTTTTAATGGTTCAGTAAAATCATTGAAAATCTTTATGCTGTTGTCATTTAAATAAAGGTTTACTTGAATAAACATATCATAGATTCTGGTGCATTTCCGCTTTTCTGGAATGGGGTTTGTATTTTTAAAAAGCTATACCCCCTGTGGAGTCACACAGCTGTGCGTTTTTGCAGGACGATGATAAATCTAATCAGGTTAATCTTTTAAGTCACAAAAGATTTTGAATTCTCCAGCGATTGCTGCATAAGGAGCTTTTTCATCATTTTTGGGTTTTTTTGGCTGCATTTCTGTTAGATACTGTGATTCGGTTTGCTTATGGGACTGCCACCCGCTTTGCTGCAATCTGTGATTTAAATCATTTTAGTCAGTGTAATTTGTTACATCCTGGCAGAACACACTGGTACATGCACACACTCTTCTTCTCTGCCCTGCGCTGTTGTAGCCAGTGGTGCAGTCCTGTAGTATGTTCTCCATCTCAGTAAGAAAAGTGTCTGCTGAGCATGTTACACTGAGAACTGCAAGGTTTTATGGGTTCATTTATTGCCGAAACCCTTTAAAACGAAGCACTTTCCATTTATTTCAATAGGACTCGCTCTGTTGAGTGATTTCGAATCACCCAAAACAACCTGAATAGATGGCCAACTTATCAGGAGCCTGGTCAGCTCCCATTCTTCTCTTTATACCAATATAATGAAAACAAGAATGGGGGCCTGTAATGAGCCCTTCATTTAGATCTTCATGTAAAATATAACTAACATATTTTTCAAGTCATTCTCTTAATAGTTGTCCCTAAGGTTAAAAAAAATAAATAATAAAATAAAATATATATATATTTTACATCCTGTTTATAAGTCAGTATTACATTGTTTCTAATTATTTCTATTATACATTTTCTGACACTGACCATGCATATGCACAGTGGTGCTTAAACCAATTAGAATATTCTGTTACTACATAAAAATAATCTACAGTAAATCATCAGATTTTTTACACTAGTCCTAATATGTACAGAGAACCCAGTTAGACAGATAAGACAAAAATGTCATACATCTATTAATTGAGTAAAAACACTTTTTTTGAAGGTATAATTGTAGTCAGGTTTTCAGTCAATGGGATAACAGTGAAATGTGGGTGGAACCATGTTTATTTTAAAAGCTGGATCTTTGAAACATGTTTCAGAGTGAAAGATTGCAAATGAAGAAACTTCAACACCATTGTCAATCTCCCCATGAGTGCTTGACCAACAAAGTTTAGACTAAGAATAAGGTGTGAGGTCCCAAAAGAATCCATAGTAACTTGTAAGCAGCTAATCTATCACATTGACACACACCTCACAAACAGTTGGAGATAGTCTTAAACCTTTGCAGTTGTAAATGAATATAACCGGCCCACCCAAGTAATGTCTAAACACGTCCCAAAACAATAAACTTCTATACATAATGAGATAATGAGCATGGACCTAGTGGTTGTGTACCTTTTTTGTGTACTACTATGCAATATGGGTTAGGTGTGGAAAACACTATGTCTGTCAATTTGAGTGTTTAGGGGTCACACAAAATTCTGAAATTCATAACAAAATGTCAAAGGATCTAATTTCCTGTCAGATTATATGAAGCTGAATGCTTCTGAGTGGTCCAGCTATCAGAATGTTGAGCTGCCTGTTTCATAGGGGAAATGAGAGATGATGTAGGTGGAGCTTCACTCCTACCTCCCAGTGTTGGTGATATGGTGTAATCGGGGGATTTCGAGCTATTGTGTGGAAGTGGAAAAGTCTAAATTGTGGGAAAAAATGGAAAAAGTTAGGAAAAAATGCTGAATATCATTTGTAATTATTATTTTTGTTAAATTTGTAAAGATGACAAAACAAAGCATTTTACTACTGCTATCAAACGTCTGGAGCCCACTGAATACAATTATCTGATATAGTTATGTTCACTCATATTGCAAGGTGATGCAAACTGCAGATGTTTAGTGTGGCTTTGTAAATAATATCTCATCATATCTAATGAGCCCAATTCCTCTCTCTCTCTCTCTCTCTCTCTCTCTCTCTCTCTCTCTCTCTCCCTAGTCCAATCCTTGTCATATGCTCCCTCATTATGTTCACAATCACACTGTTTTTCTACAATGTGCCTCGCTCTCTCCATTACTGAAAAATGTGCTCTTTATCTGAGAGGCAGGATTTTCTCTCGCCCTCACACTCTCAGTAGATGAGGAACAGTGGGTCAGACTGTAATCACCGCGGTCAGTCTGTACGGAGAGAAGCTAGAGAAAAAACAGGTCACTCAGACTTCTTTCCAGCCGGCCCTGAGAGCTAATAGGCAGCAGTATATTTCCTGCCAGCCCTCAGTGTAATATACTGAGTTTATTTGGTCTTTTAGACTGAAATATAGTCGTTTGCAAGGCTGAGATTACCCTACGGACATCTTCACATCTGGCTGTCTGCACTCTGCACGAATGGGAGCGAACCCACAGATAAGATTTGAAGGATTATCAGTTCCATAAGAGTTATTTAGTAATATTTAGTAAAAACATATTACAGTCATATGATAAAATAAGTACATCCAATGGAAGTGGAGGTTTTTCAACATATTTGAATAAGCAAACATCTCCTCCTCTTCAATACAGCACTTACTGATGAAGGTGACCTACTTGAAGATGACCACTGCAGCTTCTTCAATCATTTATTCCACAGAAATATCAACAGATATCTTCTAATAGTAATCTTCTATTGTGAAAGAAACTACACCCTCAGCCTCAGAAGCTAGTGTTGCCCCATTTAACAGAAATAGCTTCTTGTAGGCTCTTTGTCCACCAATTGCTGACCTTTATATTGTGATTAGGATTGTCAGCAATTGGTGGACAAAGTGCCTACAAGAAGCTATTTCAGGACCTGGTGAATGTTCCATCTTTTAATGCAGATAGACTCTTTTTTTTATCATGAAGTACTTTTTAATAGAATGCAGAATTGAGAGAACTGAATGCATGCCTGTGAACAAGTCCCTGAGGCAGCAAAGCAACTATAACATTTCCACCACCATGCTTCACAGCTATTATGAGACTTTTCTACTGAAGAGCTGTCTTTGGTATATAGCACACAAGTACAATCAGATTTTTGGTTGTACTGTATATGAATATATATAAATAGATACATACATACATACATTCATACCAATAACATTATTTATCCCAAGGGAAATTTAAGGATTAGTGGCCAAAAATTTACCGCAGGCAGAAAAGAGGTAAAAAGAGTTGCTTTCTGTGACAAGAGCACAGATTGGCAGCACTTCTTCGAAATAAGCAGCTCAAAGAACTCACACAGAGGGTTATGCTGTTTGGGGGCCATGGTTTTATTATTTCCACTCTGTACAGAGCAGTCAAGCTGCTAACCCGTGCTCTCCCCGCTACTGGACTACAACTCCCAGCAAGAAACACGCTCTCCACCCCTTTCCGCTCCACACACTACACTGTCCATAATGCATTGCTCCGTATGAAACACGCCACATCCCACAACACGCCGACTGTTAATGCTGTTAGTGTTGTTTGCATCATTACAAACATTATTATTCATCATTATTGTACAAGTTCCAAGGGATTATTTTGACTCACAGTGAATATTCACCTTACGTTGTGTGTAAGTCAAGGACCCAGTGTACACATCACTATACAACAAGTAAAACTATACACATATAGTGATATACATATAATTTCACAGTTAATTAATAAATGGTTAGAGCCTAAAAACCAGGCTTCCTATATATGGGGCATTCACATGTATCTACACTGTAGAAGGTGCACACAGTGATGCTAGTACAATATGAAATGTGCAAAGAAAATAAAAAACAACCTTTTTGTTAAAGTGCACTACATACTGTAAAGACAAATTTGAAGAAACTAACAGAATGCTTGCACATATTGAAAGTGAATGAATGTGCCATTTTCATGTGATTCAGATTTGTTTAGAAAAGTGGAAGTGCTCTCATTTGCATATGTAAATTTGGTAAGACTTTAAAAGTGCTGCGATTCCAATGAAACATGCAAATGATGCTGCCTGTGTGATTCAATTGAGTTTTCTCTGATCCACATCTTTATCTTAAAGTCCGTCTTCCCTCCAGATGCTATTCAGCTCAGGATGACGATCAGCATGATGATCAGGATGATTCTGCCTTTTTTCCCCAGTTCATCAGTTTCACCACATCTGGGCAGAGGCACTAACTAATACACTAATTCATAACCTGCAGGAGCTGAATTAGCTCGATAATCAGGATTTATTACATAAATAATTACATTTACATAGTAAATTACACTCAATTTCAAATCTGAAGGCAGAAAAAGACAGACAGACAGAAATGCATTGTTCATTTTTATTCATTCCATAATCTGGGCTGTATGTTTCAAATGAGATTTAACAGTGTTGTGAACAGTAGACGACAAAACAGATGTTCTGCTAGAGAAGAGCGGCTCAGGGCTGTCTCCTGCCAGGGCTGTATTACTTTTTGTTGAGTCGACTGTGGCACAGCCATGCTATCCATCATGTTCTCCACCTCTTTTTGTCAACTCATGACCTATGCTCTCATTGGCTGTAGGTCTCAGACGACTGGTCCAGATGTTCACCAGGCTAGATACAGTCTCTGGTGGGAGTCGATGTACTGTATGTCCTTAATAGCGTTCACACAAAGCGACTGTTGACCGCTGATCAAGTGAGAAACATCGCCTGGTCGACTTAAATCAGCTTTAACATTGTGTAGCGTGAACAATGCTGTAAGGGATCTGCTCTTCCTGCCAGAGATGGTTCCGATTAACTGTGACTGGATGTTTTCTGGTTTTAAGAAGTTCACAGTTTCCGTTTGTCTGTTCTTTCCTCAGCGTTCTGTGAAGAAGGCTGTCGCAGTGGAGGAACCTGTGTGTCTCCCAACACCTGCGTGTGTCCGTCAGGCTTTACAGGACGCCTATGTGAGACAGGTAAGCTGTGAGAGAAATCAGCCCTCAGGCCTGTTCAACTTCGCTGCGTTCACTTGTTCTCACCTGTCTGTCTGCATTCCACTTTTCCCTTCTACCTGCTTTCGCCTCGCTCTGCTCTCTCCATCAGAGCTCTAGTTATCTTCCACAGCCTTTCCCAAGTAATTAGATTCAGCCTGAAACTCTACCCCTGGCCAATTTATCGGAAACCCCTCGCAGCTCCACTTTGCTGGTCTGCACAGTGTGTGTAGCTACTAGATCTTCATCAGGGGTCTGTTTCAGAACCACACTTGACTGGATGTTTTAGGTGGTGGACCACTCTAGAGCTAGTGACATTGATATAAGAAACCCCATCAATTCTGCACCTGATACCACCACCACATACACACTACCTCCCAAATATCAGCAGTGAGAGACTAGCATGGAAGTTACTTTGAAGTCACTATTCCTCCACCATTGATGGGTTCAGTTTTAGGACTATTCAGATTTTGGTAGAACAATGTCTCAGGCTTCAGGCAACATCTTCATCACCATCTCATGACTGTGAGGAGCTTTTAGAGGAACCAGATGCCTGGTTCCATTCAGCACCAAAGTGAACAGAGCTGTCTCGCCCCAAACCTGCTCTGATTACATATTGACAGAAACAGGGAACAGGGAACAAAGTATAACGTCCTGTTAAGGTCAGAATGCATCTTCATCGCGTCTGCTTTGCTCCAGGTGTTGCTCCAGGTTTCTGATGGAACAGCAGTCTTACAGTGTAGCGTAATCACAGAGCCAGCAGAAGATGAGTGTGTTTTCGCACGCTTTTCAGAGCCCAAATTGCTTTCTTGCGGTCAGAATGGGATTATTAAACCCAACAGCGAATGACCAACACCCTTCACTCTGTGTGTATGTGTGAGAATGATGGACACACAACTCATCTTTCTAAAACCCAGAGGCCAGTGTGTGTTCACCTCTGTTACTTTAACTCTCCCGTAAAACGCCTCGTCTTACTTTCTGCTGAATTACCTCTGACTCAGAGCTTCACTGAAACGAGAGGAGAACGTGTGGAAAGAGCAGATTCTACACTTTCACTGCAGGCGACACCGGTGTGTGTGTGAGGATCTGAATCTGATGGACAGTCACTGTTGTTTACAGAGAGAAAACCTCCTCCTTTCTTTAATGAAGTGATGCAGAACACTCTTACCTCTTTTCCAACAAACTGGGACTAGTGCTGGTTCCAAATCTAGAACCGGTTCTGCACACTTCTATCAAAGAAGGACTAGTACAGGTGCCAAAAGACCAGCAC
Source organism: Lepidarchus adonis (assembly GCA_037576955.1). Taxonomy (NCBI): domain Eukaryota; kingdom Metazoa; phylum Chordata; class Actinopteri; order Characiformes; family Lepidarchidae; genus Lepidarchus; species Lepidarchus adonis. The sequence continues at coordinate 1,457 of JBBIGC010049565.1, read as the reverse complement.
GGTTCCACAGATCCACTGGTTCTGATGCAGAACAGTGGCTGTAGGAGGAGCTACTGCAGGAGACTGGCCACTAAAAGCCCAGAGCAGTGACCGTAGAAAAAGTGGAGCAGCAGGGTCCATGGGTCAGTTCTACAGTTATTTACCCAAAAGCCCCACTTTCCTGTCTTGCGGAAACACAGTGGTGGTCTGTTGTGGATGCTGTTGGCAGTAGCAGCCTGCAATCATCATTCAGAGGCAGTAACAGAGCATTTATAACCCAAACAGCGCAGAAACCTTCTCTCCACCATGTTCCTCCTTGTCCACATCTGACAAACTTCCGCTACAGTGTGGGATTCTTGTAGGGACCTTATACCCACAGCTAAACAAAACATGTGGGCACAGTGTATAAATCTGACTTGTACAGTTATTTACAGCGATTAACATTATTAACGCGAAATTCATTGTGTTGAATTGTGCTGGATTGAGGACTGATTAGTGTTTGTGTTTTAATAAACTATCATCTTTATCAAGGACCAGGCCTCAGGGAGTAAAACCTGGGACTCCAACATGTTTCTATATGATATATAACTCAAAGGCAGGACAGGTTATTACTCTGTAATTTTATCTAGAGCTGCAGACAATGAAATGGAGATCTCAGAGATCAGGGCATATTTATTTAACTGATCAGGATCAGCTCGAGCATGAATGAGCACAAGGCTAATCCTTTGTTTTACATCAGCCATCACAGCTTCATATGTCAGCAGTGGGAAAATGAAAGTAGTCCAGTCTACATCTCAGACTTCCCTCCCAGAGCTTTACAGCAAGGTTCAGCATGGAGTTCTGATGTTTGCTAAGTGTTAATAAGTGTGCGGTGGTCTAACCCCTCATTTATTTTTAAGCATGTGGCATTGAAGAGCATCACTTTGGCTGATCTCATACAGCAGTGTATAAACATGAGCAGAAAACGCTCATTTAAAACTGTCCCATGATATTAGCCACAGCATTACTGAATTTACAACGTTTACAGAACCCACACTCCCTAAACTGTAGGAAGAAACCTTGGAGGGAACCAAGGCTCAGAAGGGGAACCCATCCTCCTCTGGTCAACACCAGAAAGTCATAATAGCACTGGTGACATTATACTGTAGTTGAGCATAAACAATTAATTTAATACAATTTGGAACTTACCCATATAATGCCACAACACAAGAACTACGCTGCAGAATTTAAGCTCCAGGTCGTTGCTTTTGCGAAGCATCAGCCACAGTAAAGCAGCACATGTCACAATTGAGTACGTTTACTGATCTGATTTTAAAGGATTTGAAGAAAGATAAGATTAATAATGTTTGCATTTTAGTGTTGCTAATTTTATACTGAAGAGTTTACATGTACTAACTATTAACTAACTATTAACTAACTATTCACTAACTATTCACTAACTTATCCGGTGTCGACCAGAGGAGGTTGGGTTCCTCTAC